>NDGM011223507.1:7967-18886 GCA_002564305.1 Octomys mimax
CTTTCTTTCTTTCTTTCTTTCTTTCTTTCTTTCTTTCTTTCTTCCTTTCTTTCTTTTTCTTTTTTTTGTGCCAAGAATCAAACTCATGACCTTCTGCTTGTCAGATAGTGGCTCATGCTGTTGAGCTAACTCCCCAGCCCTTCTCTGCTGCTTCTTAAACAAGTGTTTTCCTAGCAGATGTTTTAGAAAGCTTCTGTTAGTTGGAGACTCTTTTTTATAATCTCCAGAGTTTTGTAACACATGATATCTGTTTATCAAAAATATTGATGTTATTAAAATTCCAGGCATAAATTCTAGGTAGACTTTTTTTTTTTTTTTTTTTTTTGCTTTTAGATTATTTATTTGATAAAGAGTCCTGCTACCCAGTTCAGACTCATAGTGGTCCTCCTGTCTCAGCCTCCTCAGTGTTAGGATTACAGGTGTGTACCACCATGTCTGGTTTCAGAGCCAGTACTGCATGTGGTACCTGGGATTGAACTTGGGTCCTTGTGCTTGCCAGGCAGGTGCTTAGACGGCCAAGCTATCTCTTCAGCCCTAGGTAGATTTTCTATCAATTTCTCCAAGCTTTTTTACCACCTCATATGTAAGTGACATCCATTACTGCTTGGGATGGCAGTGGCCCTGTGAAAAATGCAGCGAGAGAATGCTGTGATGTTCATATTAGAGTGGAAATCACCTTTGCATTTGTCACATAAATTAGGGAAAATAATGACAAGAAATAACTGAAAGCAGATATTTGTCTTTTAAGGGTCAAGTTTCTGGAGATTCTTTGTTACACATCTGAGGGAAGAAATTATTCAAAATCTTTTGCTTGATTTCATAAATGAAAGCTGTGAATTCCTTTGTGTTGTTTACAATATCTCCTTTTGGTGTGTTCCCAGATAAACACATGAAAGGACATGATACTGTTGCCTTTTCATTTTCCTGAGGAGAAGAACAATATGTTGGCATCATCAACTTTTGTCTTTTGATCTTCTACTTCCTAGTAAGATCAACACACGCTGAACTCGTCTTTTTCTCCCAGCAATGATTAGTTGAACTGAAATTCATTAACAGACACAATATAATTTAAGTGCCAGCGATGCCTTTGAGTTAAAGGATGAATGGAACCAGAAAGGTCAAAATCTATTTGACTCCCTTTAAATGTTTGATAGCTTGTTTACTCAAATTTATTTTATTTGAAATGGCAAGGCATTTGCCCTTTTCATGTAGATTGTAGGGCTCTTCATTATTTTTTTGGCACCTGTTCATTTTGAAACATTAAACATTGCCCAGTAGATCTATGAGTTTATAAGAGTAAATTAAGAGGTAGTGTGTAACTTCAGCACACAGAATGTGATAGATAGAAACAACCACTTCGAAATCAGGAATAAGCAAAAGTGCTTTTCTGTCAAGTCAACACATATTTAAGTGTCCATTAGGCACCAGTGAAGCTTCTTTGATGTAGGAGCACTTTAGGAAATCAAATCAACCAAGGCCTTAACTTTGCAGGCACTTGCAATCTCATGTGGAACAACTCACGTTAAAGTTTCTGATTTTGATCAGTTAGATTAATATCATCTCTTCTCATGGAAGTTTGCAATGCCTCTTTTAGACAAAAGTGGTGGTGGTCTTTTGTAAACAATATCTCCTTTTGCAAAAAAAAAAAAGATAATTATTTTTGTGTTCATCCTATTGAAAGATCATTCATATATTTTTCTGTTAAATACTCTATATTACAACAAATTATATATAAGCCTATTTTGCTTCTGAGGCCAAAAATGTTTTCTTATGTACAAATTTCTCTTTATGCTTTGACCACAAAGCTTCTCCTGACTTCCTACCAGTAGTATATTCCACTCTTCCCTAATTGTAATTTTTTTTAATCTCTTTTGTGATGCCTACTTTGCCTTTCACTTTATATAATTATGAGGTCCACTGTATCTCTA
Organism: Octomys mimax; assembly: GCA_002564305.1. Classification (NCBI taxonomy): domain Eukaryota; kingdom Metazoa; phylum Chordata; class Mammalia; order Rodentia; family Octodontidae; genus Octomys; species Octomys mimax. The sequence continues at coordinate 9,896 of NDGM011223507.1, forward strand.
CCAGTTTGAAAGCTACCTACAGAAAATAAATCATGTAGCTGTCTCTGTGTTACGACTAGGATCTAACACAAGCTGTGGCTTGTAATATATAAATATTTGCTCTAGGACCTAACAGAAGCCATAAGTTATATAAATATTTGCTCTATTAAGTTGAACAAATTACTGTAAATTAAGAAATTAAACCAAGACCACAGATATACACACAGTAGTCTCTTTGTGTCCAATTCTGATCAAGTTTCAGCATAAGTTGGAATGATATAGGTTTTCCTCCTCTTAAACATCTTAATGTCTTATCTCATCACAATATATTAGAGAATTACATTTTTCTGGTTGCTATGGTTGGGAACCATATTTCACACAAAGAGTAGGATCAAAGAAGAACAGAAAAGAAGACTGGGATTGAAATGTTATTTATTATACTAATATAAACCATAAATTTTATGCAATATTCATGAACTTGATATGTAAATATGGAAGACATTCACATTGTTGCAGTTTGGTGAACACAGGTCTCTACATCATTATATGAGAGAAATAACTATAACACAATTAGTTGTTCATTATTTATAGCATTATTATTCATTTACTTCCAACTTCTATGATCATTCATATGCAGGTTGCTTATTAATTCATTGATAATATCAGCTATAGTATATGAAGAAAAATTAGGAGAAGCATCAATCTAATTATACTCTCTTTCAAAATCTGCATACAGTTCATGATCCCTCCAGACAGAAAATGTCATCAATGCACATTTTCTTTACAGCAGCTTTGATAACTTCTGATAGCATTCACTAGCTAGCAATGGTAGTATCCCTGAGGAATTATTCAGTTGACAGATTAGGTTTGTTTAGTTTGACTTTGCTGATCTTAGCAAGGAATAATTCTCATAGCTGTGTAAGTATCTGTAAGTACTGTATAATATGTATTATAAGTACAAGTATTATACTTAAGTATAATATGTAAGTATTGTAGTAACATACATCTGTCACTTGACTGAATTTTTTATATAAATTGGCCTTTTACAGACATAAAGAGAAAAGAATGAGATTTTTTTTGACATAGGAGTTTATTTCAGAAATATAAATCCTTCTTCCTTTGTTAATTAGAGAAAATGTGGAAAACAATGCACCATTCACTATGTAGAAGACAAGCAAGTCTCATAAGTGTGAAATTGCTTTTGATTCTCTTGATCCTTCTTCTGACAGACTTGAAATGTTTCCCTTGAGTAGCTGGGAGCTCTAGAAACTGTGTGCTCAAAGGCTGTTTCTTAGTTCAATCTCAAAATATCTATTCCATTGATGTAAATATTTCTACTGAAGAATTCATTGTGTGCAACTTTGATTTGAGTATAAAATAGATTGAGAAGGTATCTTAAAATTATCTGTAGTTAGGTAATGCATTTTACACTATCAGCAATGCACTTAGATAAAATTGTAGACGGCTGATTTTTTTTATCTTATCATTGTTTCTATTCACACAAGTTTCCCCAAGGAATATTTAATTGATTCCCTTTAGTTTAATCCTCCTTTTCTATTAGATTTCTTTTTCTTCCCCTACAGGAAAGTCAATAGATACAAGTGATGGATGTGGATATGCAGTTTCCAAAGAAAACTGGAGCCAGGTCTCTCAGAGCAGGATGCTCATCTTATTCATCCTTTTTACCCTTAACAGGGTCCACTGCTTGACGTATAGTGTAAATCCAATAAATAATTGTTGAGCTGAACAAGCTGTACATTAAAATCATAGGTGAGATTTGCTGAAACAACCCATTATTGTTCTGGAAGAGAGTGATGTAAAGAATACTAAAGAATCAAGGTTCATAACTTGTCACACAAAGTTCTGGTTTAATATCCAGGGGAGAAACACTAGTTTATACTTCTAGCTGTATCTAGCTGCATAATTTAATCCCATTAGGTTATAGTAACACCAACTTTTATTGCATTACTCTTTTCCTCCTTCCAATACACAAAAATAATTCTATTTCCACATCAGGAGACAGAATCTCTGGTATGAGATGCACCTGTTTTTGCTGAATTATTAGTTAAACCAATAAATATGACAGTCTAACACAGACTCATAAAGGACAAGTTATGTTAGATAAAGAATCCAGGATAATATGCCATAATTATAACTTTATGTAACAAAGAACCACATTTGAAGATCTTTCCTACATCCATTTAAATCAGTAAAACCAGAATCTCAATAAAAGAACTGCCACAACAGAGTCAACAAGAATGTACTCATGTGAGCCGGGTATGGTGGCACATTCTGGTAATCCCAGATACTTAGGAGGTGATGAAGACAGGAGGATCACCAGTTCGGGGCCCACCTGGGCAACTTAGTGAGATTCTGACTTTGGCCTTAAAATTAAAAAAAAAAAAAAAAGAAAAAAGGGAATAAAAGAGAAATTCTGTGGATATAACCTGAGATTTGATCTCCAGAACAAAAAAAATCACTATGGTAGAGGCTAAGGAATTTAAAACTCCAACTTCTTTACACCAGGAACCTTGTTTCAGGGTCCTAGTGGATGGATACTATCATAAAACAGAAGTTTTGATGATCTCCTGGTAGCACATGTAGACGCTGGGGAGGCTGTAGTGGCTTTGCTGAGGAACACTACCTGACAGTCCCCACTGAGGGCTCATTGTTGTATGAGATAGTGTCTCATCCATGAGAGGAAATTGATCCTGGAGGATGTGAATTCTGAAGCCAGTGTAGTAGCATTGAAACTGCGTTAGCATCTGAGGCAGACTTTGGCACCCATGAGAACTGAAAGAGCTTAGGCACATGCACTTCCAAAAACTATGATCTAATATTGGGAAAAAAAAAAACCCAAAATATGACAAAAACCCACACAGCAGTAATGAAGTATGTCTAAATGTCCTGGTAAGACTATGCCGTGAAACAAAGAACAAATGCCTTTATATGCATGAATACATAGAAAATATTTATAGGTTTGAAAAAAAGCAAGATTAGGAAGAATTCAAGATTAAAAGTCCTAGAATGAGTACATAAGGGTACTTTAGAGTAAGCTTTTTTAAAAACTCACTTTTTTATTTTTCATTTTATCTCATTTTTAAATAATTTTATTGAGAAACAATAGCAATGAGAGAGTTTGAAAACCAATTAGTAGGACAATTTCCATAATTAATAGATTGCATATTGTTGCCATCTTAGTGGTTATTCATAGTACAAGATGCAGACATGATATCCTGTCCACAAACATTAAAACAAATATTTCTATTCATTGAATTAAGAGAAAGTAACTGTATATCTATCCTAACAATTTTGAATATATAGATACAAAATGGTCCTTCATTTGTTCGCTTTTTTTGATATCTTATTCACATGCTAAACAGCACAGAAAGAAGTGATCTGTGTGTGTGTGTGTGTGTGTGTGTGTGTGTGTGTGTGGCGCAATTCATAAGAAAAAGAAAAATTAAGAATTTCTTTCCAACAATGTTGTTCATATTATTTGTTACTGTACTGAACCTGCACAATTTTTTACTTAATTTTTTTCTGTATAGAATGTAAGCCTGGTTACATGCTTTTTCCCATCTTAAAAAGTGCAGATGCCTCCTTGTAATGTATGTCTGAAAGAAAACATTCAAGGTGGTCAAACTGCCTGAATCCAGAGAACTTACAATCCGATGACTCTGCACCCCACTTCTATTCATTTTTCTCCCATGTCATTATCCTCAGTCGTAAAGGATGATTCCTGTGCTTGTGATGGCTTTGAAACTCTGCGAATAAACATTTGGAACACATTCAAAATGCAAAGCGCACTCATTTATTTGATGGATGGTAGGGAACCAAGTGTGCATAGGCTTCATAGGAATAGTGGGCTCTCTCTTGGATCCCTTTGTAAACTCCCATCCCCTTTACATACCAGCAGCAAATCTGTTTGGGCCTTCAAAAATAAACTTGATTTTCAGTGTTTACGCTGTGTTTACTCCTATTTCAATGCATAAGTGTGAAGTCTGCAATAAATTTCTTTGTTTCAAAAGTTAAAGAGTTAAACGCAGCTGATTCTTAATATATGAAAGCACTAGCTTCTGCTGAAGCTAATAATGCAGAAGATTTTATGTGAGTGCGAGAGCCTGCTCATCATGGCATTCAAAACAATGTCAGAAATTTCTATCACACATATGTCAGAAAGTTGGGACTGCATGGGGAGGGATATTAAAGGAATGAGCCCTGAAGAGGTCACCTTCTACGACTAAAACACTTTGCTATCAGGCATCTGGTTGCTTTCACAAACAGGAAGATACTATCTGCCTTCCCTGCTATCACTGAAAGCACAGTATATCTCAGAAAAGATGGGAAAACAGGTAAATCCAGTGTGTTTCTAAAAGAGAGCTATGCCTTGCTCTGCAATTCATTCGGATCCAGATACTCTATTTTTTTTTCTTTGAATGTTTACTAAGCAGCCCAAAAGTGACACACACTCTACCCTAGTCCCAGGCCTGAGCATAGAGCACTGGGCTTTAGGGTGAGGACCCACAGAAACTCTAAATTCAACCCTGCAAAGGACTATCTTACTTTCAGTTTTGTTTACCTCCCATTTCACTGAGGTCAGATTATCTCCTTTTCTGGATCTCATTTTCAGAGGCTTTGATCATAACTCATTTAATGAGTGTTTCTGAGTAGCAATTCTGTGTCAAGCAAAGTTCTTGTATTTGGGAAATTTAGCAGAAAAGAAAGCAAAGATGACTGGTGGGTTTCATAAGTCTAAATGGAAAATTAAAGGTATCTTCTTCAAGCCATGACAAGTGATAGGAAAGAAATGAATCAGGATAACGGAGGACTAAGTGAAACCAATATCTTTCTGACATGGGGGCATTTCCATTAGATTAGTGAAAGAACTGTAGCCAGACATCCAAGAAAAAAAATATTCAGGCAAAGAAAGCAAAGGCCTTGAAATAGCATGTGTTAGTCAGCTTCCTGTTGCTGTAACAAAACTCCTCAGATGACAATCTTGAGAATGGGGAAAGCTTTAATTTGGATCACAGTTTTGGAGGTTTCCATTCACAGGCACCTGTTACTACTTTCGTTGGGTCTTATGGTAATGCAACATGTCATGGAAGGTATGTTTGACAGAGGAATCTGCTACCTTATAACACCTGGGTCACAGAAGACAAAAAAAGCTGGAGCCCCAGTGTTTCCCCTGAATAGATCCCATCCCAGGGACTTTCTTTCATTGGAATCACTTCTTATAAGTTTCACTATCTGCTAAAAGACCTATGGGTTGGAGACCAAGTATTTAACCTGTAAATCCAAATTATAGCATACATATTTGAAATTGAAATAGGTCACTGAAAATCAGATGGAAAACTGGAAGATCAGATAGGAGTTTATGACGGATTTGTTTAGGATTTTAGCAATGGTGCAAAGTGCTTGCACTCAGGATGTATCGTGTAAATATAGACCCTAGTTGATGCCTCAATCATGGGCAGCGAAAAGAAGACAAATTGAGAAAAAAGATAAAAAGGAAATGCTTTTGGAGACAGGAATCTAAAAAGAAAAGTATCTTGGTGCCGTGAAAAAAAACAAGGAGGAAATAGTGAATGTAAGGTTTTTCCTTTTGTACAAATGAAAGACAAAAGGGAAAGAAAAGAGGTGTTCATTGCTCAGCATGGGAGGGCCACTTAGAGGGAAGCAAGGGACCCTCTGAACAGAGACAAAGAAAACTCAAAAGTTTTATCAGTTTTGATCGTGGTGGAACTTGGAGGCAGGCAGAACAACATCATGGGTGTTGACTGGGCCAACAGGGTGAGGTTTCAGGAGCTCTGATTGGAGCATTGATGGTCCATGCAAAAAGGGAAGAGAAAGTTCATTCTGAGTTGAGGGGAGAAGAAGGAGGCAGCAGGCTATACGGTGTTGTTCCTGGGCCCTCGCCGTGTTGGACCCTGCCCTGGTCACTAGGCAGATTGTTTGTAGGCACAACCCATCAGTGATCAAATAGGTCAAAAACTGAGGATGATTACAATAAAGACTGGTAGACTTCGTTGGAACTGGGAGGCTGCTGACAAGTAGTGACTTTAGTATGACTAATTTTGTAGAAACAATGAGAACAATGTTTATCTGGTTCATGAAGTGTGGAAAAAGACAGTGTAAAATGAAAAACAAAAAACAAAAAAGAAAAACAATACCACCCTTCAGAAAATGATGCATGTTTCTGTAGAGGAGAACAAAAAAAGAGAGAACTAAATGGGGTGAGGTACAGAGTAAGAAAAAGTCAACGTTTTTGAGATAGAAAGTATTATCGATATCTTGGGGAGAGGAAATTATAAAACATTTGAAAGAGTAAAGTCAACTGAAAATCAGCTGTGTGAGTGAATGAGAAAAGGCTGGAATTCTGACCATTATATGAGGAATTGCTACAGGAACATGGTCCCTCCCCTCTAACTTGAGGAACAAGAAACGAATAGTTAAATAGAACAGGTAAAAATTTTAGTGATTAGCTGTGGTGGAGAAAAGCCTTCCTTTGATTTCTTCAGGTTTTTACCTGAAACAAAGGGAAAGCTTCACAGATGAGAGGGAAAGGAAGAAGAGAAAAGAACAATTTCAGAAAATGGAAATAGCAAATCAACCAGAATCACATAACTTCCAAGTGTGTAGGAGAAGGAGAAATTAACAAAGTAATTGATACAGAATTCTGTACCTCATAAATACAAATTTCCAGGAATCCTCCTTCATACATTGTATTGCAGCCTTGTGAGGTTTTGGGGTTGTGATTTTCCTTTTCAATTACAGGCTTGTATCTCAGGCCCTTTTTGGCTGTGTGTTTGTTTTGTTTTTCCTCTGATAAAACTATTGAACTTTAGAGCTTTCTTAAAATTTACTTAAGATTTGAGGACCTTTGCTTCTACAAACCCCAAAATAACTCTATCATAGAATATGCATTATATTTAATATAAATCCTTCCTTTGTACCAACAGACTACTGAGTACATTGTGCTTGTGATAGCTTTTATGTTACAAGTAGTTATTAGTAAACTATTGTATATCACAAAAGAGCATTCATGTGTTATTTTGTGCAGTTGATGTTTTTGCCTCTCATTCTCAGCAAAACTTAATTCAGTTAGCATATCTTAAATTTCTACAGATTTCCATGGTAAGTTTATATACAGAATTATATGTTATGTTTGGAGTTAGAAAAGTAAAAGAAGTATTTTTTTTAAGCTTGACATGAAAACAGACACTAAAGAGAGTAATAATTGGAATAACCAGTTCAAAAAACAAAAAGAAAGAAAAAAAAAAACCCACAGTTCTCCTTGTAGACAGATTTCGGAAAGGAGAAAAATAATAAAAACAACTAGAAGGTGAAAAAGAAGTGAATGTTACAACAAGGCTTCCGAATTTTAAAAGTTCATTTTGAGCTTAATCATTTTTGAAGATATTGAAATTAAGTACAATGCATCTAGGTAGCTGAGCTTTTTAAATGGTGTTCCATAATTAACTTAAGCATGTTATTCAAACTTTCACTTTCATACACATACAAAGGTATAATTTAGATGGGTAGAAAGACTTTGTAATACAACAATGTGACAAAAGAGACTTTTTTCTTATTGCCTTCAGTGTGAGCAAAATATAATAGAAAAATCTGTCACTTTTGATGGAGAACAGAGCATAATTAAATTTAATTTAGTCTTACTTGAGACCTCTGTTTCAATTTGATTTTCAGTTAACTAAAGCTCATTGTTTAGTTTAAAAGCTTGTAAATTTGGTTTCCTTATCTTCACAAAGGGACGCATTTAAAGCCCTGCACCTGATTTTTAAATGCACTTTCAGTTGTATGTGGTCGGCATTATAGTTTCTCTCATTAGAGTTCATTCTGTTTTAGAAGGAAGGCATGTGTTTCTCACAGCTTTTTTTCTCAGAAAGTTAGACAGAATATTTATATTTTTGGTTTTTATACTTTTTATCTCATGGATTTACCAGTACGATTGTCTTCAAAGGCAAGGATTTTGTTTTTTCTTATTAAGTTAGAGCTGCTAGAATAAAATATTACACATACTAAATGACCAATTGAATGAGGCCACAGGCATTGTTACTCTCAAACAGCTGAGAATTCCTATTTCTAAATGTAGGGGGCTGGGGAGATAGCTCAGGAGAATATGCGCTTGCCTGGCAAGCACAAGGGCCTGAGTTCGATCCCTGGTTCTAAAAAAAAAAAAAAAAAAGGAAACCTTGTTTTGTTGGAATGAACAATAGATATTCATTCCAACAAAAATACATTAAAGATCATGATAAAGTCTCTAATCAACTAAAATTAATATAAATTTTGCATGCATATATATATACATTTTCATATATATATATATATATATATATATATATTCATACCTGCATATACTACTAAAGATGGCAGAGAAAAATGCTCTATTTGTTATTGAAAGATCTCTTTATGGACATGTCCAGATAAATATACTAGAAATTGAGAAAGAAAAAGTGTTACAAACTTCCATATATAAAGAGCATATCTTGTGGCAAAAGAGATGACAGAGTTGGCATCTGTATATTACATGTAATTTGAAATATTTTTATGTTCTCACTTGCACCAGAATTCATTGCAGGGTATCATACAAATCATTACATGTTCACAGAACACAGCTTTGTAACTCAAAATTTAGTGTGGCACTCTTCCAGGATCAGGAAATAGAGGTAAGCCATAAAGACCTTTGGAGCTTCATTGATATGATGCAATTTGACCTCCCTTCATAGTGAGACCATTGGTTCTAAATGGAAGTTACTTACATTTACCAATCAGCAACTGTTCACTGTTGATGTGATATATATATTAAGCTTATTCTGGATACTGAGAGTAAAGTAATAAGCCTGTTATGGAGCAAATAGTTAGGTTCTCTAAAATGTTCACAATGAACTTGAATCATCACTGATTGTACCAGATGAACCAGTAGAAATAATATTCATGAGACTGAAACCTATGTGAATGAGATTAGTGTGGGGAGAGACAGACAGAGAG
>NDGM011223508.1:4136-16036 GCA_002564305.1 Octomys mimax
ACCAGGAATTGAACTCCGGCCCTTGTGCTTGCCAGGGAAGCACTTATTCCACTGAGCCATCTCTCCAGCCCCTGTCACATGTATTTTTAATCAGTTTTAAAAAGAAGCTCACCTGGCTCTGCCTCTGTAGTTTCTTCTTTAAGCCAACTGGAGTAGCGGAGTGCTCAGGCGTTATCCATTAGAAGACTGTGACAGTATGAGAGCGTCACGTCTGTAGATCTGCGCTGTGTGACCCACACTACCTTCAAGGAGAAGAAAACCTCTAATTCTAAAGAAAGAGGACTTTGTCAACAAATGCTGCGTTTGAGTGGATCTATCATAGATTCCATGGAAAGAAAATTTGACCTTTTAGCTCTTTGTGTTGTCAGATCGCCTCATGACAGATCTCACAGCTATGTGAGAGATGAAAGCTACAGGTGTCGGCCATCACGGCCCGATTAGACCTCTCTTCCCTCAGATTGTGAGTGTTGCTAATACAGAATTTCTCAAGAAGCCCTAAATGAAGGAAGAAGAGGATAGAGCAATATTTTATTAAGTTACCCTTTGAGTAAAACAAAATAAATGCTTGCTTACGTATATGCAGGTTATTTTAGGAATTAAGTGCCAAAACTTCTAATGGCAGCATTGTTTGCTTCCGAAGCTGAGAATTGAGGTGGAGGAGGTGGCTGGAGGTAAACTTTTTGCTGTGCGCTCTGTTGTATTTCCAGGATGGGTGTATTTACTATTTACAAAGCAAATACAGATAAAGTACTAAAGATAAATTTTGAAATTAATGGAGGGGGGTAGAAAAATTTAATTTTTCAAATATTTATTTGTGTATTGGCTACGGGGTCTCACTGCGCAATTCAGACTCCTAGTGATTCTCCTGCCTCGGCCTCCCCAGTGCTGAGATTTCATGCACTAGTTTCGGGGCTGGCGTGGCAGGCATGCGGTACCAGGGATTGAACTCGGGTCCTTGTGCTTGTCAGGCAGGCACTTAGACCACTGAGCTATCTTCCCAGCTGGGAGTAGCAGAATTTAAAAGGAGCCAAGTGATGAGTGGAGCTCAGCCCTATGGCGACTCCTCTGAGACCTGGATGCGAAAGGTACAAGGCACAGGAGTAACAGGCTCTGGTTGTGGCCACATTGGTCTTCTTTGTGTTATTTTGTCAATACTGAACATTGGGAGTGAACTATTCAAAAGATGTTTAAAGTGGGCTCTAGGGCCCAGGGAGATAGCTCAGTAGAAGTGCTTGCCTGGCAAGCGCAGGGTCCTGAGTTCAATCCCTGGTACCGCAAAAACAAGTAAATAAGTAAAGTGGACTCTAAAGACAGATATGGCCAGACCATAATCAGTTGTTTTATGGGACACAAATTATTCTTTTGCCCTTCTTTGTGTCCTGTGGAAGCTTTCACATGTCTTCCCAGCATCTTGTCCCTTTGCTGCACTCTTTTACTTGTGTAATGGCTTTTAGCAACGCATGACTTACAGGTGGAGAGCTAAGAGCAACTTATTTTTCTTACTCTTTGTATATGGAACGTCCGCTGTAGGCGCAGTGCCTCTCCTACCATGACAGCTATTTTATCTACAGAATTCCCCTAGAAAGAAACTGAGGCCTGAGGTCATATAGACAAAAGTAGTAGAGCTAGGATTAGAATGCCTGTCACCTAGTGCCAGGGCCACCCACCTCCACATGTGGCGTGACCGCCTGTAGGTTGGGAGGGTCTCTCCCTGAGGACAAGGCCCATCCCTGCCTCACACTTTCCCTGGGACACCCCGCTGTGTCCCAGGTCTGAAGCAGTAGAAATTCAGTGGAAATGTCTTTAAAACAGAAGACCTTTGCATCTCAAGAGGTTTGAGAATAATTCTAAACTGAACATTATGAAAAATAAGACGAAGAAACATGAACCCTCCGCGCTGGCATCGCCGACCCAGGCAGTTGCCTTCCTCTGAGGGTGGCCTCTCACAAAGGCAGATCTCTGTTCTGGTTCCAGGAGAGTGCTGGGCCAGGCGGCGGCGAAAGGAGGAGCCAGCAGCCACAGTGCGGCTTTGTTCCGCAGGGCTCTGTCCAGGCACCAGCCTGCATGCCGGATGCAAATTTGTGCCTTGCGACCTCACCTGGTAGCAAATGTCACCAACTTCCGAGTTCCTGCGAGTGACTGTCCTGTCACTTTGACTGTCAAATCCACCTGTGCCAAGTTGCTGCTGCTTGTTCTACCTGAAGGCAGCTAGTAGAGTTTGGAAGAGAAGCTCATAGCCTACTCCAGGAATCAAGAGGAGAGGGGCTGGGGAGATAGCTCAGCAGAGTAAGTGCTTACCTGGCAAGCCAAGGGCCTGAGTTCAATCCCCAGTTCCACAGAATCAAGAGGAGATCTGGCTTCCAAGGGGGTGGGCAGCTGAGGAGTCTCGAAAGAGGTTAAGACTTACATCAAAGATCTTGGAGTCTGACCTTCTAAAGGCCAAGTGAAAGCAATCACTTGCTACTCTTGATTCTTTTACTCCTTCAGTAGAAAATTCTGATGAGGCCAGACTTCTGACCAGCGCCTTCTCTCCTGTGGACAAACTCTGTGAGAAGCCAAGCCATCCTCACCTAAGGGTTGCTGTGAAAAGGCAGCCACCCTGATGCCAGCATGCTGTTGGCTGAAGTAGCTTTGCCGTCCTGATGATGCACAGAGGAGATATCCCAGATACCCATGGGCAGATTCCTTCCTTCCACAAACACTTGTTAAATATGTGTTTAATAACACATGGCTATGATGTGCTAGGCACTAGGAATGCAGCCGTGACCGTTTACATTCTAGTCCTGTGAGTGTGTGTGGACACAGTAAATGTGCTAGCAAAAGAGGCAGGAGTTAGAAGGTGATGGGGGGTGGGGAGGGGAAGAACTGTGGAGGAAGGGAGGAAATAACAGTAGGGAAGAATGGTGCATCTGTTCGTTTAAATGAGCCCGTCAGAATCAGACTCCCAGCCTTGAGGGAAACATCTGAAGGACTGAATAGCAAGTCAGGTGGAAATCAGGTTTTGCAGAGCACCATGCGCAGTACAAAGGTCCTGAGGCAGGAACGCACTTCGTGTGGCTGGAGTGGGGAAGGGTGGATGTGATGGGAATGGGGCAGCAGTATTGCTCCACGGCTGAGCAAGAAATAGGCCGAGAGGTGAGTGGGGAAAGGGTCCAGGTCATAGAGGGCCATGCAGGCTCTTAGGACGGGTGCTTTCTCTTGGAGTGAGGCAGACTCGCAGGAGAGCTTGACAAAGACCATGGTCTTCATGTGGTGAGGGAGCCTTTTGGCTACTCAGAGAGAGAGGACAAGAAGTGCAGACACAGAGCAGTTAGAAGGCCTTGTGATCACACATGGTGGCTGGTCCTCACCATGGTGTGGTGTAGAAAGCGGGAGTTCGGTCCCTGGACCAAGCATCATTGCCCCACTACAGACCTTGGCAAGCCCCGGAACCCTTTCCTCCTGCATATCTTATGCTTCTTTTGCTGGCAGCCACCACCCTTTGATTAGTAACATCTTTCTGTCTAGCTTAGCAGTCATTGACCCTGACTTGAGTCCTTTATATTCCTTAGCCATGATCTGTTAGGTACTGATTGTATTCGCCCCTAGAGTTACTTTATGTATAACTTCTTGGTGCCACTCATCACTGCCCAGACTGGAGGTCAGACACAGAGCATTCCAAATGGCCAGGAGCGTGCATCAGGTTCCACAGTGGCTTGACCATCCTAGCCCCCTCTTTCAGTGTACTTGAGTCTGTCCAGCTGCTATAGGGGACACATGCCCTCCGATCAATTCTGGGATCTGCCAGGCAGGGGTCCCATAGACCTCAGTAGTCCCTTCCTCAAGTGCTCCAAGAACCTCAGAGCCTCACAACTGCTTCATCACGATGGTGTGCATGTTTGTAAACCGAATCCACAAGCTCCTGAGGATTCAGACACACTGGATTCCTTGCTTCTTGTGCGGGGCCTCCACGGAGCTCTTGCGCTGGCTTGTCAGGTTCCTGTGCCTTTTAACACCAGCTTGACCTAGGTGAGGCTTCCCTTGCCCTGGTACTATTTATTATAGGTTTTACCATCGGTTGTCTTCTAACAAATAGCTGGTAAAATTATAAAGCGTTCTTTTCTCAGTCTCCTACTTTGAGCTGTGGTGTATTTGGAGCCTGGTTTTACATTAGCATCACCTGGAAAGCTTTCCAAAATAATCAAGATGCCTGGACACCAGTTCAGACTGGTTGTACCAGCAGCTGGAGGGTGGGAACCTGGCTTCGGCACGTTTTCCAAGCTCCCCAGATGGTTCTGCTGAACAATTCCATTTTCTTCCTTTCAGTGAGTATAAATGGGGCCTAGCACTACAGAACTAGGCTCCGCATTCAGCGTGGGGCTCAGAGGTTCCTTCTGAGGGAGCCCTTCCAGAGACAGAGTCAGGGAGGGTTTACAAAGAAAACACTTCCTATATAAATTTATCTGTGTTTCATTACTGGAAGGCATGACTTACAGTGAATTGTGAATTAATAGAGTTGCTCTCTATAATCCATTTTGAATAGCACATTATATGTATTATATCTTATGTGTCTGTGTTACCAGCAATCACTTGTTAAGGATGGATGATTTGGATGGGGAGTGTATAATCCCAGAGCAGCTCCAGCCTGCTTGGCCTTGGGGAACAGCCATGGCCAGGAGAGACAACAGGGTATGCGTTTCCAGAGCTGCTGTGTCCTTTTCTGGCTCTTAGACTATGGGAGATTTCTGAATCCTCCCCAAAAGGAAGGTTCTGTCATAAATATAGGGAACCTACATGTCAGAGAACTTCACCAAATCAACCCTCTGTGTCGCATTTCGGAGTTTCCCAGCCTTCTCATGCCACCGCACCCACACACCCACAGTGGACCTCACGTCAGCTGCCCTTTTGTAAGCCATTTCCTCTGCTGATTCGGCTTTGCAAGTCCCCTTTGTCTGACTGAGCTCTGTTGGTCCACAGGGGCTGAGTTCGGGCGTGCCCTTCCCTGGCCATCATCCCCAGCCTGCCTGGTCAGGGGTCCCTCCCTGTGCTTCCAGGATCTCTTGTTTCCCTCCATCTTCCCACCTGTAACTCGTATGACTCTCTTGTCCTCTTCTCTCCCTCCTTTGTTCAGTTGGCTTCTTCCTGGCATATTTATAGATTGATAGCAAGAATGAAATCCCAACTGGCTCAGGCAGAACGGCTTCACTGTTGGGGTGCGTGTGCTTTGTGCTTACAAGCAGTGTGGCTTACTCCGATGGATTGTAGGGCCCCTGCCTTCTGTTCTGAATGGCTTGGGAAGCACTAGCAAAAAGGAGAAAGGTTGACCCCATCCACTGGCTCTGTGGATGCCTGAGGTCTTCAGCATCTGCAGTAGTGGTGACGTCACTGGGAATGCTGCCCTTGGAAGGAATGAATCTAGTTCTTGGACCCTCCAGTTAGTTCTTAGGAAAGTTGCTTAGTATAAAAAGAGTAAGCCGAGCCTCTGAATCTCTCTCTGACTTTCTGTCTCGCCGCGGGATTTCTTATGCACAGGTTCCTGTGCTTGGGATGCCATTAGCCACGAGGCCCTTCCCAGAGCCCAAAATTGTGAGCTCAGTACCCCTTCTGTTGCACGTTTCCGCAGAAGTAAGACCTAGCTGAAGAATAAGCCCTGGTCATCACCGTGTTATGACCAGGGTCGTGCAGGATAGGATACCTCCTTATTCCCTGGCTTGGCGGACACACTAAGGGCAGCGAAGGCAGTGTGCTCGGGACTCGCGTTTTTGACCTGTACTTTTAGGCTGATTATTTTCTGGTTAGTTCTTATTTTCAGGGAACTATGGTAACATAGTATTTACAATTTTTTTTTTTTTTTTTTACAAATGATACAGCAGTGAATATTGTCAGTTGTTGTATAAATTACCTATTGTTGCTTAAAACAAATTATCATAAACTCAATGACTGAGCATAACACAAATTTATGACCTTAGAGCTATGGAGGTCAGAAATCAAAGAGAGATTTAGTAGCTAAAGATAAGGGTGGCACAGGGCCACCTCCGTCTTAGGAAATTTTAAGGGGGAACCCAGTGTCTTGCCCTTTCTAGCTTCCCGAGGCCACCCTTGTCCCTCCGCAACTCTTGGGCCCTTCCTGCAAAGGCTGCCCAGACTTCCCGACGTTGAATCACTCTGACACGCACTCTTCCTCCATCCTTCTTGTCGACCTTGGGCAGACGTTGGGCTCCTCGGGAGGAGTGTAGAAGACGCTCAGGGCTTTAAGGCCCGCTGGTTAGCAGCTTTAATCTCACCCACCACCTGAGCTGTCTGCAGTTCACCTGTACTCAGCTTCAGGGGATTCATTTGTGAACGTCTTTGAGAGGGCTGTCTCTTTGTTTCACTGGTCACATGTCTTTGATTGTTTGTATGATTGTCTCTGTGGAGTAAGTTAATTGGATTGGTGTGCACAAAAAATTTCATTTGCACTCATGAAAGTTTAGATTTCTACCCTCACTATGTGTGGGCCTCTGTTGAATCACTGCCATTCTTACTCCTAAAAATAAGCTTATGTTCCCATAGGGCAGGGTGGTGCACACCTATAATCCCAGCGCTGTCAGAGGCTGAGGCAGGTGGATCTCAAATTCAAGCCCAGCAGGCAACTTAGCCATATACTGGGACCTTGTCCAGAATAAATGAATAGAGAAGTATTGGGGGTGTAGTTTGGTTCACAGGCTCTGAGTTCATCCCTGTATAGCAAAGCAAACAAGCAAGCAAACAAATACATAAAGGTCAGGCAGTACTCCAGAATGTGAAAACAGAATAAACCTAATATGTTTATTTAAATTAATATGATGAGGGTACATAGAAGTGGCTCGGCACATCAACTGCAACTGTCTTCTTTCTTTTTTTTTTTTTGAGTTATAGAGATTTTTTTTGTTTATGTTTTTTGTTTGTTTATTTTCATTTTGGGGCCAGGGTTTTGCTATGCAGTTTTAGGCTGGCCTTGAACTTACTTTGTAGCCCAGGCTGGCCTCAAATGCATATGAATCCTCCTGCCTCAGCCTCCTGAGTTCTGGGCTTATAGGTATGCACCACCATGCCCAGCAGGGTATGGGGACTGGATCTAGGGAGTGTTGAGCTACATTCCCAGGCTCCTTTAATTTATTTATATATTTCTGAGTCAGGATTCTGCTGAACTGTCCAGCTGGTCTTGAATTTATGATCCTCCCTCCTCAGCCTTCTGAGTAGCTGGGACTTATAGGAATGGGCTGACTTGGTTTGCCTCACTTGACTTGTCTTTCACAGGACTTGTAGAGTATTTTTCATCTGCTTTTCTCTTCAAACTGTATTTTGTTCAGGTTAACATTTAAATGATTTTGCCTTCTCTCAGTGCCATCAGATGATGAGTACTGAGTATGGCACAGCACTGGTGGCAAGTGAAACACTTCGGGATAGATCTTTTCTTGCTAGCAGTTCTTAAGTAGGGCCTGAATCCACTAATTTATTAATTTGCCTGTTGGTATTTAATCATACACCCAGTACACGCAAGGTACCACCCAGCCTCTAGGAACTTGCAAAGCAGCAGGACGGGTGGCAGAAGGGCCAATACACGGCACATGTTACGCTTAAGCAAGATTGTTCTCCAAAGGTCTTAGGCACTCAGACGTGAGACTTCAGGAAGGTGAGTCAGTCATGGGGCCCGCATAGCTGACTCGCTATGGGGAGGCCGGATCTGGTTGGAGGAGGTGGTCCTTGGGGGCGTGGCCTGAAGGACCTCGCCCCTCCCGGCTCCTCCCTTCTCCCCGCTGCTTCCTGGCCACCCTGATGTGTGCAGCTTTCCTCCTTGGCAGGCCCTTCCACCTTCTGCCTTTGAACCTGCTAAATGTAGACTGAAACCTCTAAAACATCCTCCAAAACAAATGCTCCTTGAAGAAAGGAAGAAGGATGTGACTAGCACAGCCCGTAATTTGAAAACTGACTACACTTGTATAAAATCCATCCATTACAATTTATGTGATCTAACTTGTTATAGTGACTTTTATTTTGGAGAACTTCATGCTTTTAACTGGATAGATGTTCATGTAACATAACATGGTGATTCCCAAAACTTGGCTGAGTGCGAAAATTTATCAAGCCTTAAAGAGTACTCTAAAAACTAATCATCTAAAATATAGGGGCCGGGGAGATAGCTCAGTAGGATAAGCGCTTGCCTAGCAAGCACAAGGGCCTGAGTTCAATCCCTCGTTCCGCCAAATAAATAAATAAATAAAATATGTATAAGCCAATTACAAAAAAACAAATAAATACTGTATGATTCCATTTACATGAGGTATCTAGAATAGTCAGACTCATAGGGACAGAAATTTAAGTGGTGATTGCCACGTCCGTAGGGTAGAATGGGAGTTCTTTAATGGGTATAGATTTTCAATTTCAAGTTTTATGAGGAGAAAAGAGTTCAGCAAGTCATTCAGCTGTACAACAATGTGAACATACTTAATATTATATATGCTTAAAATGATTGGAATGGCATAGTAAAATTTATGGGTGAATATTTTACCACAAATTTAAAAAATCTTTAAAGAGAGTTACCTTGTAAGTGGCCATAGGAGGAAGGTACTGCCCATAGCTGAGGCCCAGCCCTGTGGGGCAAGTCCACACGTCCTCTTCTTTAATCCTGAGTGAGGTCTTAACTGCAGATGGGAAAGACTCTATGACTTGACCAACATCAACACAAGATAGGACTGAGCTTGGTTTACCTTTTTCTTACACTTTCATGCCTGGCAATTAAAAGCTGTGCAAGTGAGATCAAAGTGAATTCCAGCTCAATATTTCCCCACATAGTCTCAGAAGTAGAAATTGCCATCATAAAAACACTACCAGGATATGACTGCCTACCTAGCACGTGCAATTCCTGAACTGTTCACCAACTTCTAAAGCTGAATTTTATCTTACTAAATAATTAGAGTTTTCCTCCCTCTCTCCGACCCCCTGTCTCTTCATCTCTTTCTCTTTCCTTCTTTCTTTCGATACCAGAGGAGTGTCTAAATTAGTCACACAGCAATATAGTCCATGTTGAAGCAACTTATGACTAAATTTGCTCCTGACTATGCCATTCCTCTAGTCCAAGAGCAGGGAAAAAGCTGCAGGAGATCAGACAAAGAGCACGCCCCTCCTGTTTCTCCTCTGGCGTGGTCCTCAGTGACGTCATACAAAAATCATTTCCTGCTTGATCCTTATCTGTGCTGCTGACTAAATTAATGGTCTTGCTTCCTTTATTTGTGCCTATGTTGTTTAAGAATAAAAGTAAAATCACTTCCTATTGAGATTTATACGTGGGTCACTTAAAGGTCATAGACCTGGATGCTTGTTCTTTCCCCGGGGACTAAAAAGCTGTTTGATGTAGAAAATGAACAAGTTAGAAAATGTGCTGAACTGAAACTGGGAGAAAGTCATGGCTTACCGCCTGCTCTTTTCTGCTGATCGCATTTCTAACCCCACAAACTCGCCGAAGGGTTGAACTCAGTCAACCCGGAACTAGCACAGAAGTCTCAAAACTTGTTTTAAAAGGGTGGTTGTCATTGTGAACTTGAGACTTTGAAGCACATGCCCTTTGCCACATGGGACAACAAAAAACAGCCGTGGATTATCATTCCCTTTTTGCCACGGAATCCAGAGCTGCCCATCTTAGGGGAGGTTTATTTTTTTGTTTTTGGTGCCAAGGACTGAAGCCAGGGCTTCCAGCTTGCTAGGCAAGTGTCCTGCCACTGAGCTAGATCCCCAGAGCTGCTCATCTTAAAGAAAATGGTGATCGCCTCTGTGGCAGTGCTCTGTAAAATGTCACGCCAGTTCTTCCAGGGTCTGAGGCCACTTAGGAAAGGGGGCGATACCTAAACCTGTGCTCCTGATGGAGCCAGCCTGGAAATTGAGTAATTATCTCAAAGTGACATATTTACATTGAATCAGTTATAAACACTCATATTTAGATGAACCTAAAATTAAGAATCAAAGTAAGAGCCCAACTAGTAAACCAAATTTCACTGTAAACTGATTGTTTTTTCTACCCTTTTTATGATCGTAAATGCTACCTTTTACCTTTTTTCCAAAAACGTTTTAGGGTCCCATCTTACTGTCAGCAATTGAAATAGGGTGCTCCTTGTACAACACATTGAGGGTGAGGTTCATTGTATAGAATTAACAGGCTCAAGAGGGAAAATATTCAGTTCTTGGCCTTTCAGTAGAGCGTGTGCGGCTTTTATCTTCTTGTTAACAGGAAACAGGTAGAAACTGAGAGAACCAGACACAAGGTGGCATGTTCTAGAATTCACAATTTCTTTATCAGACCATGTTGGGGGGGGGNGGGCAGAGGAGGAAGGTTGAGATCCAACTTGGATTGTTTCACAGTGAGGATTTGTCGCATCTGAGAAAATGACTATAAATGATATGTAATACTTGGCAGGTGCAGGAAACTGTTGTAGAAATAACTGCCACCATGGACGGAGGTTATTTAAGGAGACTCCCCGCTGAGGACTGGCCCCGTCCTCTCTTGGGGTGCTCCGACAGCTCCCATGACGGACTCTGACACTGGACCTGTTCATGATGAAGGTGCCGGCTGACCGGCTGTAGGCCCGTGGCAGGAAGCTGAGGTGGGTTTGGACTGAAGTAATCTTACTGCAGAGCATTTGTTCTTAGTGGCGACGCGCTCTTTGGTGTTTGTTTCCGGGGTTTCTTTCAAATATTTTGCAAGAATGAAGGCAGAAAAATGTATTGGTGAGATTCACTTTTTATAACTGTGTGCCAGCTTTCCACCCTTGGGACAAAATACCTGGCATAAATAGCGCCAAGGAGGAGAAGTGATGTGGCTCCTGGCTTCAGAGGGTTCTGTCCATGGTCAGCTGGCTCCATACCGGAAACATCCTGTTGGGTGGGTGTGACAGAAGAAGGCTTCTTAATGCATGGGCTCCAGGAAGCAGAGTGAGAAGGGAAGAGTCAGAAAGGAAGGGGGCAGTAACAAAACACACTCTTCAGAGACACACTCCCAGAGCGCCTCAGGAAGCCGTACCCCCACGGCACATCTGTCAATGAATTGGTCAGTGGATGGCTCCCCTGACAAGGTTACTGCCCTCCCAAGCTACTTTGCTCCAGGTGTCCGTTAGTCCAGTCAAGTCTGCAGTCAGGAGGAATGTCGTGCCGTGTGAAGAGTACCCCGATGGCGAAAGAGGGCGTAGTGGGAAAAGGGCTACCAGATGGTAAATATGTGTCCTCCATCTCAGCTCCGTGCCTCCATCTGCTGCTTCACAGTTCTGAGCCTGTAGAGCTAGGTGTAACCCTGGCAGCCCTTCAAGAGTCCATTCCTGCAGCTTCTCCCAAGACTTGGTGTGGATGTCATTCTTTACATTCTTTATCTGTTTGCAGTAGCTTGGATGGGACTTTTTTCTACAGCTCTTATGAGTGAATAATATTTTATAAGTAAAATCAGGTATAGGCTTATAAAATGATTTCTTTTCAACTTCATATCTCCTCATCAACATTTCACAGATCTTAAAATCAAATATTTACTGATTTCATTATAATTCTTATATAGCATCATTTACTTTCTATTTCCATGAAAAGTATTTTATTTTTTTCCTGTTTTACTAGCACAGGTGGGTAGTTTGGCAGAGTGTATTAGTTTTCAATTAGTCTTGTAACAGATTATTACAGATTTAGTGCTTTAAAATAGCTTAAATTTAGTATCTTCCATTTTGGGGGCCAGAATTCTGGAATAGGTCTCACTGAGCTAAAATCAAGATGTTTGTAGGGCTATATTCATGCTCCAGGACCTAGAAGAAAATGAATTTTCTTGCCTTTTGTATCTTCTGGAGGCTGCCCACATTCTTTTTTAAATTTTTTTTAAAAATGTATTTAGTACAGGGTCTACAGGGTCTCACTACACAGATCAGACTCATAGT
>NDGM011223527.1:0-15137 GCA_002564305.1 Octomys mimax
AGAGACAGAGAGACAGAGAGAGACAGAGAGACAGAGAGACAGAGAGAGAGACAGAGAGAGACACACACAGACGGATAGACAGAGACAGAATGACGGAGAGACAGAGAGAAAGTCCAACCCACTGAGTTGACGGGGCAGACTTACAAGAACAGAATCATCTGAGTCACCTAGCTGAACTATCAAGTAATCTGGAGACATGGTGTAATGAAAATGAAAACTACCTACAGTGAGACCACCCAAAGATACTGTGATCAAGCTACCTAACATTTCTATACCAACAGTTATCAAAAAGATTATAAGGTACTTTGTTCCCAAATCAAACTTAATATTAGAAAATAAGCATAAATCAGTATAAATATTAGATAAAAGCATGAAATTCATGAATATTACCCAAAAAAATATAGTTTCCCAGAAAAAGATTATATGCAAATTATGAAAACAGGATGTTTGCAATAAGAGAATCATTAATATTAATAGCTTAAGAAGATCCTCATATCGTCTTACATCGTTGCATGACAGAACTGGAGCACGTTTGTGTTCCCCTGGATACCTGAGTTAGACCTTAATCTCCCTTTCTTGTCTAGTAAATTTAAATTCTTAGGCAATTATATACTCAGTTAAATCGGTGGGCGAAGGTAGGGAGCAAGTGTTGGAAGACAGAGAAAGATAGCCAGGAGCTGAAAAGGGAGAAAGAGAAAATGAATGAGAGATAAAGATCAGCCCCTGGCCTGATCCTTAAAGAAACTGAGACATAAGTGATGCTCTAGGATGGCTGCACTTGCTTAGACCTGTGTATTAGAGAGAAAGAAATCACAGGGAGAGAGGAAGATGCTTATTCACCGTTAAGAACATCTGGAGTTTAAATGTCACCCCCCAAGTTTGTGTATTGAAAAATTAGTACCCAAATTAATATGATCATGGTTTTTGGAGAGTGACCTTCTGGAAGGTAATTAAGATCAGATGGGATCAGGAAGGTGGAGATCCATTTGGGGGATTAGTAGCTCTAAAGAAAAGGAAGAGAGAGCTAAGGTAGGAAGCACACTCTATGTATTCTGCCATTCTATGATGGAGCAAGAAAGCTCTCCCCAGAGGCATGTACCATGTGTTTGGCTTCCCATCCACCAAAGCTGCAAGCTAAAGGAATCTCTTGTCAACTACCCAGTCTCATGTATTTTGTGACAGCAAGATAAAATGGATTATAATACAGACTCTATGCTCACAATGATAGTTAGGTGCTAAGGAGACTGTGGGGACTTAACAAGCCATTTAAGCACCTTGTCTCTTAGTGGGTGAAGGCGTTAGCTCTCCTTTGCTATAACAAGTTAGCAGATCTAACCAACACTAAAAGAGCAAAATGCCTATTTTGCTTTGCAAGATGGAAATTTCAGCCCACACTGTTGGCCTGACTGCTTTTGGGCCTGTGGAAGACAGAACCTCAGAGCAGGAGCATGTAGTAGGGGGTAGAGAGTGTACCTCATGGCCAGGAACAAAATAGACAGGAAAAAGCCAGGGTCCCATGTCCCCTTTGATGCCACCTCCCCAAGTAATGTAAGACCTAAGATTAGGCCCCACCTCTGAACAGTTTCATCATTCCCCAACAGCACCAGAAGGCTGTGGACTCTTTTAGGGGAGACTTATCCAACTGCATAGCAGAATGCAGAAAAATTTTAAAGAATGGGATAGGACAATAGTGGCAAGTGAGCCCTTGCTATGGCTTGTTTGATAATTGGTTTTGACATTGAAATGAAAAGGTCAGCCTGTTCTCCCATCCCATCTATCTTTCTAAATCTTATCGCTTAGCCTTCAGCTCAACTATTCTCCTGTTTGACATTTATTCAGATAGTTCTCCTCATTTGATCACATGGTGCACATCTAATTAATTTTCTGGCTTATCTGAGGATACATTCTGAATATTTTATACTTACTCGAAAGTAGTCTTATCCTTTCTTTAATTTAGACCTAAAGTGGCCCCCAACAGTTACATGGCTCTGGAAGAGGATTGGATCGTGGAGTATAAGAGGGAGATAGGTTTCTGGGGGTGGTGATCTACAAAGGCATACTCCTGTTCCCAGGCTCCACAGTCTCTGTGCTTCCTGGTTGCCCTGGATTGAACAGCATTCCTCCGCAGCGCACATCCACGGTAGGTTCTGAGCCAGCCAACCAGGGACTGACCCCCTAGAAGCCATGAGCCAAATAAGTCTCCCTTCTTTGGAGTACAGGTGTTGAACACTCTATTTTGCTTCAGGCATGAGAAAGTAAGCAGGGCACCATTGTACAAATCCAGGATGAACCAGAGGGAGACCTTAGATGTTATTTTACCTTAGCTTCTTCACTGCATTCTCCATTCCTGAAAGATAGCAACTCTGCTTTGAATATGATAGTAATCTTTGTTCTGCCCATAATGTAATATCCAAAAAAAATCTTTACTTGTGAGTATTCCATTTTCAAACTTTTGTAGATGAAAGGATTCTTAACAAAATTGAACCAACCTGCCAGCCTTCAATAGATGGTGGGGTACAGTCCCCTATAACGTGGCCCTCAAGTCTTTTATTAATTAATCACATATTTGAAGCAGTGCCACCCTACCAGCTTCTTTGTGATAAAAAAAGAAAATATCTTGGAGAAAAATGTTTAAGGACTTAAAATAGCAAATGTCAAGTACTGACAATTTTTTCCAAAATTTAGGGATACATAAATGGGCTGAAAAAAGATTGCTCATATAGAGTTTTCTGGGACTTCTAAACAAATAGGACAATAAAGGACCTTTGGAAACTAAATTATAAGCTAAAGAGTATTTTATGCCTTGTACTGCTGGAAGTCATTATTCAATAAATTGTGGTTTGATTTTCTATCATCATTTTGATTGCAATTGTGTTTTAACCTTTCCTAAAACAAGAACCACATCAACTGTTGACTGCTTCTCTTACCTCTCCCTCAAAACTCCAAGTCCAGTGCTAAACAGCTTCATCAGCACTGGACAGAGCAAGCCAACAAATCACCATCAGATAAAGTTCACATATATATGTGTTTGTGTAGTAATCTGCATGCAAACCCAAACATCTTCTTTCCTAGCAAATACGCAGGTAAAGGAAAGAAACTAACCCAGTGCAGATTCTCAGGTGCTCGTGGGCAGCAGCACTTACAAGGTGAGGCTTATGGCCTGGTTTATTTCAGCAGAGAACCCTGGGTAGGCTACCTAGATTTTTCTGTCCCTTGGTTTACTCTCCCACAAATGGAGGGTGATGAGCGAAGCAGAACCTGCCTGCCTCCTTCTGATACTTTGAGACATTTAGTAGATTTAATATTCATAAAGCACTCAGCCTTTTGCCTGCCACCTGGCATGGGGGAGCAGTGACTATAGCTGTTACTTTTGTGATGTTGTGGATGGGACACTGTCCTAGTTAGTCAGGTTCTGCGTCTTGAAGCCATGTGTCACCTCACTTGAGAAACAGAAATATGTGACCAAGATGACCTCTGCTCCCAACCCTGACTTAGATTACTCATGAAAGAGAATACAGAGGTGGTAAACAATTAGGGTGTGTGTTTAAATTCAACACTATCACATTAAGATGCACATTGCCCTTCATCCACCCCCTGTATACTCCCTTTTGCTTCAAACACACTTAGTCCACTCTTGGTACTTCCTGAAGCAGTTCTGGAAGTCATCTTTCAAATGTGTCGTTATGAGGTCTAGTAAAAATATGATGACTATAACTGCTGTGCATGTAAACAAAAGGCAGGTTTATAAAAATATTAAAGTGTGTCTTTACCCACTTTATTAACCCAAACTGACCCTGCAGCTTCTGGATCTTCCTTAATGTGAAAATGACTATAAAAAGTAAATGATTAGGGCCATGGAGGCAACCACAGACAGAATATGGAGAAGACACAAGACAGTACAGAAAGGAGGGCAGACTATTTGACAGGAAGGATTCTGCCAACCCTTCCCCTTACTCAAAACAAAAAACCAAGTAGCAGAGAGAACAAAACATAAAAAGAAACAATGAAGATAAAAAGAAGGAACAAATGCTTGATTCGCAGCTCTCTTACTTTTATGGAATAGAACACAAATCCATTAAGAACATCTAATTTTTCAAACAACAAGCACCATACATACCATTATCTGTTTACTTACGTCTGTAGCATTTACTGCAAATCCCTCCGCTTAAAACCACACTCTGGTTTTACAGGACAGGGATGGAGTAAGACAGGCTTAATGCAATTCAAGACATTCAAAGGTAAAAAGCTGCAAATGAAAATTATCACAATAAGCAAGAATAAAATTATTATAAAACTGTCACATTTCTAATATTTCATATCATTTCTGACCATAAGCTCTGCAGCCATAAAAGCAATATCTTTTACTCCCCAGTGTGCAGTGGTGACTGCTTGCATTCTTCAAGCCCTATGATGTTAAAATGCCTTTAATTATGTTCTGGATAGCTATTCGCAAGGCGTTCTTAAACCTCTCCAAGGTCAGCGTCTTCCTTCTCACTGATTCTCACATCACCACTCTATGACTCTGGCTTCACTGACACAATATTCATTTTATTCCTGGAAAAGACACAATTGCTGATTTGGTCACACTGGCATCCGGGATGGGAGCAGATACTGTCCCAGAAGGCTCCATTGCAGGACACTTGATGTCTGCATTGGTCTCCTCTGCCAGTCTTTAAAGGTCAGCCAAATAAAACATTCAGAGTTGTACTTATGCAATTCAAAAGTCCAAGCACTGCAAACAGCCACCACCTTTGGGGGCCATTTGAAGACCCTGAGTAGCCAGCAGATGGTAAGCAGGACAGTCCCTAGCACACCTGTGTTACTCGCGACACCTTATAATGAAGAGCAAGAAGGCAATGCTGAGTTGCCAATCACTGTGCTAAGTAGACACTGTGGAAACGGAAAATGTTAAGTCTGTCCACAGTTTATCCTGCATTTAAACAACTGCTGGCTGGGCTGTGTATAGTAATAGGCTTTACTCTCAACACATTAATTTGAATGCTCAGACATCTAGCCCCAAAAAAGAATCCATTTCATGGATCACTAGCCTTCTTAGCAAGTGACAAGTGGGGTACATTATGTCTCAGAAGCACCGACTCACCATCATCTTGCTAAGGACGTAGCCACTTTGGCAACATCCGTGTCTTCAAGAATTTTCTTATTCACACACACACACACACACACACACACACACACACACAGAGAGAGAGAGAGATTTTTGCAACTATTTCTCCCATGTGCAATTATGTAAAGGTGGAGAAAAAATAATGGGAGAATAACTTCAAAGCCCAAAGCAATAGAAGGAAGAATAAAGTGCAGGGGAGGACAGATTACAGGGGATACATGGGAAACTAAGAATGACTGTTATCTGTTAATAACTTTGCTGGGATTTTTCTGCTGATTAAGAGAAGTTCTTGCACCTTATGGAAAATTTGGGGGGAAAAGAAAAACAGAATGTCAAGGAATAAGCTCCACTCTCCAGACACCACCACTGATATGGTCATGTATTTAACTCTGCTTGTTCCTAATCACTAGTACCTTCTTGATCTTTTGTACCTGCACAGGCATTTGCCCAACCCCAACCACAATCTTTCCTTACCTTGCCAGTGTATATATTTGCTGCGGGTCACCCATCCCTGTTCCTGAAACTTGCTCCTGATCCACAAAATATACTCCCAACAGGAAGAGTTTCATCCTAATCTTGAATTTCAAAGGATTGGGGAGCAATTAGTAATTTAGTAGATTAAGAAATGCATGTGGGGCCGGGGAGATGGCTCAGTGGAATAAGCGCTTCCCTGGCAAGCAAAAGGGCCTGAGTTCAATCTCCGGTTCTGCAAAAAAAAAAAAAAGAAAGAAAGAAAGGAAGGAAGGAAGGAAGGAAGGAAGGAAGGAAGAAAGGAAGAAAGGAAGAAAGGAAGAAAGGAAAAGAAAAGAAATGCATGAATTGTGCAGGCCAGATAGCCAAGCAGATTAAAGTGCCTGCTTAGGTAGACTCAGGGACCGGGGTTTGATCCCTGGCATGCCGTGACATCCCTGCCCCTGAGGCACACTGAGATGGAGAATGAGACTGGGCATGGTGGTGTGTACCTGTAGTCCCAGAGCTTAGGAGGCTGAAAACAGGAGGATCACTAGGAGTCTGATCTGTGTAGTAAGACCCTATAGACCCTGTACTAAATACATTTTTTAAAAAATACATGGATTGAGTTGCGAATGAGCATGTACCATTAGCTATTATGGCTCATCATAATAACACTTAAACATGTGCATCTGGGCGCCATGGGAACAGATCACCATGGTCCAGTCCACCTCTCTACTGAGGAAAGCAAGCAGGAGCCAAGCAGTGGATCCACCTGGCTGCACTGGCTTTGCAACCAGTGTGGATGGAGAATACTTCATGCAGACTTCCAGGTTCCAGCCTGAGAGGGGAGTTTCTCTGACTCCACAGACCAAGAGCATCATGGGGACCCTCCACACAACATGGAGTTGTGCCCCTGAGCCCGCTGCTGAGCAACAAGAGGCAGGCACCAGGGAACAAAGGCTTTTACATGTCCTTCCTGAGGACAATGGTTCTACACTGCATTTTATGAGACCCCACCAGAGTCCCTGATGGGGCCCAGTTCCAGAAAACCAAGAACAACAGAGAAACACACCCTTGTTGGTTCTCTTTGTGTCTCTTTTGGGTGATCTGCCCTTCTGTTCTGTTTAACCTTACTCTAAAGAACTGGCTTTGGGCTAGGAGTGTAGCTCCATGGCTCAGCGCTTGCCCAGCATTCAGTAGGTCCTGAGCTCCATCCCAGCACATGATAACTAATAAATAAAAAAAGTAAATAAATTTAACATAAAATAACCTGCTTTTTGTAAAACCACCCTCAGAAACTACATCTTTTATGCACTGACATAAATTATCTTGCACACAGCATAATGATTATGTAAGACTCAACTAGTATGAATTACTTATGGTCTGTGTAATACTGCTTTTATCTTTCTGGCCATGTAGATGATTCATGATTTCTTACCTTACAAGTAAAGCTATGAAGATCAAGTTCATATGTAAAGTATTTTTTCCTCATTTAGGAAATAAAGTTAATGAGTCAAAGATAAGACTATTAAGCTTTTGATCATACTGAAAAATTACTTTTGAAAAAAGACTGTACCACTTTCTTATCTGAGGTGAAAAATATGGTCTTAGCCCTGTCACCATATTAAGTACAGTAGCCCCTGCAAATACACAGAGTCAATTATTACAGATAAAACATGGTAGGGAAAAATTTCCAATAATTTACAATGCATTGAATATATACACACTGTTCTTGCTAGTTACTATTGCCCATCTAATACCTTATAACCACTATTTACATAGCCTTGATAGAGTAATATATGTCATAAGGAATACAGAGATGATTTAAAGTACACAGATGAGTATATGTAGTTGACATTAACAAGCATTTCATTTATATAAGAAACTTAAGTATTCACATTTTGGTATCCACAGGGTTCCTAAACAAATTCTCTCAGATGGCTGGAGGATGATTGGATTACTTTATTTCTATTTTTGATAATTTGAGAGGTTTTATATAATCTTCACTTTGATGTGTATATTTTATTTCCAGTATTCCCTCTGCTAGTAATTGTACCTTGTTGAAGAACACTGATTTTTTGAATTCTGTGAGCTTAAGCTAAACATACTCTACCATGTGCATTGAATTTGGCCTGATGTTTCTTCAATTTCTTCAGGCCCTGTATCATAAACTGTCACCTAAGTTAGTACAGAAACAAACCAAAACCTAATTTAGAATATTTTATAACAAGTGGCTGTGATCTAACCATAGCAGTCATAGGCTGCCCACTGATGGGATCAGATCCAAGCAAGGCAAACGCCAGTAGCTATAACCAATCCAGATGGCTCTGTGCCTTACTTCTGTCTTCTGCCTTTAAATACAACTTATATATGTTGCAGAGAGAGGTTTTCTGAACCTCTCTTGGTTCTGAAGCCTGCTAATTTCATAAAAGAATTTTGTGCTTAAAAAATTTGACTGACCTTGTCAGATACAAAAGTTACATTTTTTGCTATGTAGGTCTTGCTTTATCTTCATCATAACCATCCAGTAGAAAAGTGTAAAAATGAGGTATAAAGCCCTATTAATATGCTGAGCTGTAAAAGGCTCAAGGAAACAACTTCTGACATTGCCAGTTCTGCGGATAACCCACCACTATTATGGACTTCTGGACTATATTGGATTATTTTTATGAATTCACGCACCTACAATATTTGACTGGCAATGGGATACCCATGCCTGACAAAACTAAACAAAAAAGGAGAATATAAATGAAGGACAATTTTGTAGTGAAAAAAAATATATATATATGCATATACAAAGTAGTTAGGATAGATATACAGCTACTTTCTCTTAGTCCAAGGAGAAGAAAGATTTGTACTAATAGTGTTTAGATAAGACATTATGTCTGCATCTTGTACTATGAGTAACTAATATGATGACAACAATAAGCAATGTATTAATTATTGTAACGGTCCTACTAACTTGTTTTGAAGCTGTTTCATTGGTATTTCTTTCTCAATAAAATTAATTAAAAATAAAACATATAAAATTTATCTTAAACTTCATTTTTTTGAAGTTTAGTTTTTAAGTTCCTAGGATATTTTTCATCTATCAACCTCTGGATGTGACTCCAAGCTTTGTCTTCAAATGAAGTGCCCTGAGTTGGGCTTCTTGTCATCTTTCTTATATAAGACATTCCTATGATAGAGCATCAACTGCATCAATTTCCTATTTAATTTCTTTAAAATAAAGTCACAATTTAATAAAATAGTTGTAAACAATCTTAGCACAGAACTCTCCTACACTTTTACAACTTTTTTCAAGTCCTTTGCTACTATTTTCCTCAGCTTTAAATTAATGCTGTTCTATTGAATAACTCATCAATATTGAGACCTGTTGTCATTATTTCATAATAAGACCTCCCTTACTCACTTACTTAATCGGGATAATTTGTCTACAAATGAATTAGTTACATTTCGAGAACTCTTGAAAGCAAGCTTGGTAACAGGCACCTTTACCTCTCTCAAGCACACCATTTGACTAGAAGAAACACGTGCATGGATGTATGTACTTCTGAAAAGTGGCCAAAATGATATCCACTAAAGCAGTATGACAGTGTAGATAATTCTGAACAATATCTTGAGTGAAACAGCTGAAGTATTGGATAAAACATATATCTCTGCTCTTCTAAAAAAAAAAAAAGTGTTGCTGAGCTGGCACAAAAGGAAGCAATTCACAGAGGCCAAAGACAAAGTGAAAGCAGGGACATTAGAAGACAAGAGAATGCAAAGTCCAGAGTCTATGTAGAGGTTGCTTTAATTTTAATTTAAAATTTTATTTATTTATTTATTTATTTATTTATTTTTGTGGTACTGGGGATCAAACTCAGGACCTCGTGCTTGCCAGGCAGGTGCTTATGCTGCTGAGCTGTACCCCCAGGCCCAAGGTTGCTTTTAAACTGTGGGGTGTTTAGAGTTTTGACACTATCAAGAGAGCAGGGCACTGGAGTTAGAGACTAGCATCTTTCCCAAAGATGGATTCTGGGAGGACAAGCTTCACCAAAGGATTCATCCCTAGAGGACTTACTACTCAAAGTAAAAATAAATACATAAATAAATAAAATAAAAAAATAAAAATAAATTTAAAGAAAATTTGTCCTAATTGCCCCTGTGATGAAGAAAGAGAAAGGGGAAACCTCAAGATAATTTGTTGCCATTATATGTCATTACAGAGATTCTCAAACCCAAATTCATTCATCCATTTTGATTTTGAGAAATAATACCACCACAAACCAGGCGTGGTGGTACATGACTGTAATCCCATTGTGGCAAAAGGGGGGCTGAGACAGGAGGATCACTACAAGTTTGAGCTGCATAGTGAGAACCTGTACCAATTAAATAAATAACAAAAAAATACTTACCTTATCTTGTGCCTAGAATATCTAAAACACTGTCTCTTCCATTGACAAAATAGAGAGTGGGAGAAAGATAATGTTTCGAGAAAGAATTATGAAGGAGTTTCTATTATGTCCTGAAGATACTGATTCTCATAATTACAACGAATTCCAAGAAAGTTAAATAAAAATAAATTTACACTTTGGCAATACATGAACCTAAAGACATTAACTCTTAAAAGACAAATTGGCCACAGATGAATGGAAATTAAGCCAATTGATGATTTCTCAATTAAAACAAAGAAAGCCATATATTATTAAAATAATACTTTCAATAGAGTGAGAGCAATAAAAGATGGATTACTGTTTAAGAAAGGCTAAATGCATTTTCAGACAAACAATACATGAGACTAACATAACACTGACCTTCCCCAGAATATATTCTAGAGGTGTACTTGAAGCAGAGGAAAGTTATAGAAGAGTGAGTGAAAGTAACAAGAAACATGAGGACAATCTAAGCCAATATATTGTCTATTCAGGGTAAGAAAAAGAGCATTTAGTTATTGGAGAAGAAATAGAACAGAATGAAACTGCACAAAAATACAATTATAGGCCAGGGATATAGCTCAGTGTCACAGTGCCTGCCTGATACAAGGTTCTAAGTTCAATTCCTGGTACAAAAAAAAAAAAAGAAAAGAAAAAGAAAAACAACCTATAAAAGAAACTTATCAAGATTAATGTCTGTGAGTCCTTGAATATCTGGGAGAAGGGTGAAGCTGCTGGAGCTGTTGCTAAGTAAGTCTGTAGGATAACAAAACATTATAGAATGAAGCTGGGCCTAGCTGTACATACTTTTAAACCCTAAGCTCTGGGAAGCTGAAACAAGAGAACTAAGCTCAACTCCATCCTAGAGAATTTATTAATTTATTGAGACCCTATTTTAAAATAAAACATGAGAAAGCAGTGGATGTAGCTCAGTGACAAGCCCTGCACTCAGCACCCAAACATAGAGAGGCAAAAAGTGAAATGAGAAAATAAGGTATTATTTAGCCAAACAAGTCTATCACAGATGAATATATTACATAAACACACAATCACTGTCTAGGTTACTTTTCTCTTGTTGCTGGGACAAAATACCTGACACCCAAAATTAAGAAAGGAAAAGTTTATTTAGCTCACAGTTGGTCAAGGTTTCAGTCCATACTCAGCTGGCTCCAAGGCAAAGTGGCACACGGCAGAGGGCAATAATTCATGGCAGTGAAAAACAGCAAAACAGCACGAGCAAGAAGGGAGGATCAACAGCAGCAGAGAACAAGCCTCTTTCCTTCCCTTATATTATATCCAGGCTCTCCACCCCAGGGCCAGTGTAGCACTCACACCCATAATCCCAGAACACTCACAGCCACAACCCCAGTACTGGATCATCAATTAATTACAAACTCTAGAATCCTGCCCCTGACTGCATGAGGCTTTTGGAGGACACCTGGATACAAACCATAGAAATCCCATATATTCATGATATATGTATATCTTTTGTTATTTTCCTACACATAAATTAGAAATTAGAATAATAAAGATATATATATATATATATATATATATATATATATATTTCTGGGTATACATATAAAAACATAAAGGAAACTTACAAAGTAACTTAGAGACAATTTTGGGTAGCTGTCCTCTGGGAAAAATGCAAGGGAAAGAAGGGAGAGGAACATTTTCAAAGTTGGATGGTAAATACCCAGGTATTTAAATATTATCTTTCAAATGAATCAAAAATGCTTTAAATATTCATATATCATATATATGAAGTATATCAAGAATAAGTATACAAAGATATTGATTTTTCAAAATAAGGCCTTCTCACTTTTTAAAATGCTATGAGTATTGGTATGGGTGGGCAACACATATATTTTAGTGACTGAAGGGAGTGTGACAATTAATGCAGTATATCAATCAACCCAGCAAAACACTGCAGTGGTTTGATTGGTCATCAGTGAAGAGTGGTTCTAACCTGAGCATATGCATCTATTTGGATGCTCTGTCCCCAGGGAGGAATGAGAGGAGGCCTGGGAGGCCAGGGGAACAGGCCGCTCCTCGCTCGACTTCTCGGAAACTGTTCTGGATCTTGGCTGAGTTTGTCTGGCTGTGATGCTGCCACTGTTAAGCAATGGGCATGTAAACTGCATTAGCCCTCACGTGCATAATGAATTTTATGCTTTATGGACTGTATCTCTTCCTATACATCAGTTTTTCTTCCATGAAAAGCTTCTCAACAGGTCATTGTTTAACAAGAATTATGATAGTTAATAGGGCTTGTATTTCTTCTAAAGTTGCTTGAATAGTGTCTGCTCAGCTCCTGGAAGAAACTATGATAAAATAATGGCATATATTTTAATAAAATAGGCAAGGAGTTTAAGCATTAAAACTGCCATTATCAGTATTCCCATTATCGGTAAAGAAGTTGTATACCTAATTCTTTATACATTATGTGAAAAAAATTAAAGCATTATATCTAATACAATGCCAAAGACAATGTTAATGCAAAAATTAACTATAGAAAGTACAAAAGCAAAAGGACAGAATTCTAAAAGAGCAGATTAGAAAGGGGGTAGTGAGAAAATTCTTTGACTTCTAGAATTAATGCAGAGTTCTGAAAATGTTCATTCATAAACACTCTCCCATAACCACTTATATTTTCATAAATTATATGTTAGATGGCTACTTGTCAAGGTACAATGTTAACATTGGAGGTGACAAATCAATAAGCAATAAATGCTGAAGTATGTGTTCATCTAAACTCCCATAAGCGGCGGGACACTTATGTCAGAAAAAAATACAAGAACTAAATGATCAGGGCTCCTGTCTAGCTGGGCAGGAACAAAGAGATGCTATACCAGCTCCATGTGATACTGACTCAAGTTCCTTGCCTCATAGTAAGCATGATTGTAATTGTGATTGAGCACCAACTATGTGATTGGTTGTGACAAAGTGTTCATGGGATACCAAGAAGCAGGCGACAGGTGAGATGGATGCTGATGGAAGGATGGGGAATTCCTCGGTGGAGAAATTTTCAGCTAGCTTGTAAAAAAGGATAGCAAGATGATGCTTCCCATCCAGAGTGTAACATGGGAATAAGGTTATGGAAGCTGAAAGGTTCAGAACACCCAGAATGAAGGTGGAGAGAAGTCTAGGAGGGCTAGTGGGCTCTACTATGAAAGACTTGTATTACGAACCCAAGCACATGTTTCTCCTACAAAGACTCAAAGGATTCCCTGCAAGGGAATATTGGACATAGTGTGTTTCAAGGGAAAAAAACACCATCATATCACAGAAGAAGGGCTGGCAAAGACTCTTGTGGCTCTGTGTTTAAGGCCACACCAAGCTAGAGAATACACTGTCACTGCCCTGAAGGTTCTTACAGCCTGAGAGTTAGGTATAATCAGGGAGCTAACAGTCACTACACAAATCTGTTAAGTGTTGGTAGAAGATGATCATAGTGGGGCCTCTAAATTAAAGACGAGGAACACTGACCTCTGAGTGCAGAAGGCAGAGTTGCCAGCATAACCAGGACAAGGTGTCAATTGAACTGCGCCTTGGAACCTGGTCAATGGAGGTGCATCTACTGGGCTAGAATTCATTGCTTAAGCCACACTATATTGTTAAGGGTTCACAAGTGATCAGCATCTAACTCTGTGTGTGTGCGTATGTGTTTGTGTTTGTGTGTGTGTGTGTGTGTGTGTGTGTGTGTGTGTGTTGAGATATGGCAGAGTATAAATAAAAAGTTATTAATCTAATCAATCAATAAAATCATGAGAATAGTATCTAATTTTGTTAAGCACAAGAGATATTTCATTGATCAATCATGCAAAGTGCCTATCAAGGGCTAGGCACAAAAGAAGCTTCAGGCAGTTATCAGAAGCTCCAAGACTGTGGCCAGACTCTATACCACAATGGGAAAGCCCTCAGAATGGGTCCTGCTTCTCTAATCCCCTTTGAATAGTGAAGTTGCATCTCTCACATCTTCCCAGTCCACAAATTATACTTAATTGATAAAGAGGCTGTTTTGGGTCAGAAAACATCTAGGGCTAACCCAAGGTTTATTTTTCAAAATGTAGAACTGGTTAGGTACTAGTGGAAAATCCCATGAGTTCTGAGAAATGAGGACCAAAGGATTCTAGACAGAGCAAACAGGCTTAACCAAGTTACAGAAGTAAGTCTGGCTTTTCTTTCTTCGCTCTTTTTCTTTTCCCCTCCATCTCTCTCTCTTGGTTTCTTTTCCTTCTGGATCCTTTTTTGTTCCTTGCAACTGGTGTTTATTGAAACTAAACATTTTTAAAATTTTGAAACATTTCTTTTTCACTGGGAAGTGCTTGCAGGTCAGCAAAGGATACTAAAAGGAGAATTCTTTTGCTCTTCCTAAACTTAATTCCACCTTCAGGAAACAGAAAGAGGACTTTGATTAGGGAATGCATCCCAAAATAAGCAATGACCAATTGAGACGGGGCATGCTGGTGTGCACCTGTAATCCCAGCTCTTGAGAGGCTGTGAACAGGTGGATCACTATGAGTCTGATCTAATAGTGAGACCCTGAACTCCCTGTAAACCCTTACCTAAAAATATAATCATCATCATCATCATCATCATCATCATCATCATCATCATCAACAGTCAAACTAAATTCTTGGAAGTCATTCTGAGCAGGAAAATGAATAGATCAGGCCACAGCAAGGTACAGTGTAAGATATGTGCAAGGAACTGCAGGGATTTCTCTTATGCAGAAGCTCACTGGAGGGCCGGGGAGATGGCTCAGCAGAATAAGAAGAAGAGGAAGGCGAGGAAGATGAGGAAGAAGAGGAGGAGGAGGAGGAGGAGGAGGAGAAGCTCACTGGAGTAGGATCAGAACAGCAGCAGAACTGACTCCCAGACAGGGCCTGACTCAGCTCCTGGGGGAACAGTAGGAACTCAGGTTGAGCAGGCCATTTAAGGTCCTGCTAGCCAATGAAGAGCAGATGGACTTTGCATAAAAATGATCCCTGATAGTCTTTCAGAAGTACGTTTACTAAGCAATTTTGCACACTTGAAAGCAATCTGGGTCCATGCAGGCCTTCCAACTATAATTTTTTTTTTAATTTATTTATTTATGTGTATGTGGCCAGCTCAGCCCACCAGGGGGCGGGGCG
>NDGM011223561.1:1645-12887 GCA_002564305.1 Octomys mimax
AGAGAGAGAGAGAGAGAGAGAGAGACAGACAGACAGACAGACAGACAGACAGACACAGAAAGAAACAGAGACAGACCCCAATGATCCTATGTACCAAAGTGATCTCCTCCACTCTTATGTTTCTTATTTTTTTCTGAAAATTATCCACCACCCCTAATCAGAGGAGACTAATCTAGCTTATCTGTTGGTAATGCTATAGGAAGTGAGAGAAATAATATGATGAGTACAGATAATACCATCTATAGCTTTAAGAAAATTAAGGCTTTTGAGATAAAGGAACTATCACAAGGCCATTACTGCATTTGGGGACAAAGGAAAGTGTAATGTAGGGGCAAATTTTTTTTAAGACTGGAGAGAAAAGATAAAGATGGAAATAAAGGATCAGAAAGAAGATGGTAAAGAAAAACTGTTGAAAAAATAATGAACAATAGTTTGGTTACAGTGTAGCTTTTTTTACCCCCAAAACATTTAACTTTCCATCACTGTTAATTTGAAAGAAAAGATCCTGAATTGTAAGGTTAAATAATTTTTTTTAAAAGTGAATACTGTGTAGTGTCTTTTATTTTTTGTAAAACTAAAAGTGACGAGTGAGTTTTTTAATAGTCCTGTCCTTAATTCTTATCAACTGCTAACCTTGGTTGAAACTGTATGGCTCTTTCAATTAATATGGAAACTTAAAGCAGGTTTTATTAGTGCAGAGCAAAACTGAGCTGTGCACAGCGATGGTATCATTTTCCATTTTGAACTGTCTTTGATTCCACTTGCACAAAATCATTGTTAATTGTGCACCCCACTAGGCCCCACCATGATGGCAAATAATGAAGCATAAAGATGCTGTTACACCTCCTCTATTCATATACTAAGTGTTTCTAAGTAAATGTGGTTTTCAAAAAATTTAAAAACATTTAGTAAGAATGATTTCACGCTTAGGTCAAACCAAACAGGCTGCCAGTGAAGGAGACTGTGATTCACACAGAACAAATCACATCACACTGAGATCAGTGCTGGGTAGAGCAGGGTCATTGAAGCTGAGGTTTATATCCCGATGGTTTGCTAACTGTGAGAATAAGCAAATCTCTTAACTTTTCTAAGCATCATTGTCTCTAAGAAATGACTAATATCTACTTGGAGAGCTTTTACCTGAATTAAATGGAATAATACATTAAAGCACCCCACCAAGTGTTTATCTATTGTAAGCGTTTCACTCATTCCCCTTTTGATTTTGCCCTATTCCTTTGATCTTGAACTCAAGGTGCAGGGGGCTCTGACACTCAAATGTTGGATACAGTAACTTTTTCAATTTTCTAATTCAGCAAGCACAGTTTCCAACACTAAGAGATTCTGAGGTTCTTAATTTATTCAAATAATGACCTGTTGTCCACATCATGCATATGATTCACCAATGCTTTAAGGCTGGCGTGAGGTATGACCTTCAGTTAGGTGCAAGTTTTTGAGAAACATGGTCCCCAAAAGAGAGTTGTTTCTACTTTGGCTTCATAATTCAAGCAGATTTCTAGCTCAGCATCATTACAGTAATGCTTGTGCTCTTATTATGAATTCATTAACAACAACAATAAATACGATTACTAAGTGTTTATTTCTTGGTAGTCTCTGCACTAAGGGCTTTTCTCATTTATTCCTTCTAAGCTTCACATTATTATGATTATACCCATTTTAATAGCATATTAAGATACAAATGTATTTTAGTGGCAGGATTTATTTTAATTGTTTTACAAGTGACTGTAGTCTTGCAATCACAAGGACATGAATGGTGTAAAGAGTTCAGGTATTTCAGTTATGATTTACTGTAATGTGCTGATTCCTACAATTATATGTAGCATATAATTCCCCGCTGGTGATTACACAATCGCTACTGGGAATTATATACTACAGTAGTGCTTGCACATTTGAAAATGCACAGAAGCTTGAGGAGACTGCCATGGCCTTAAAGGCCCCTGGCTTCTGGAAAGACGGCAGAGTGGCGAACAGCAGAGAAACAGATGAGATTTGGTGTCAGACACTGGACTATAGCAATGTAAAGAAGCGAAGAAAGGGTGAATGTGAGGAAGAGAAGACAGAATAAGTCCCTTGGACTCAGCAAGGATCTGAAGTGAGACTGAAGCCCATATGGAGAGTGAAGAGAGAAACCTCAATGCAGAAGAAGGTGGCAAGTGGTACTTTCTCCCTCAGCCCTGACTGTGAGAAGGAAGCTCGAACCTTCTGATGCTCCTTGTGACCCCAGAGGCTTCCAGAGAAAAATTCAGCAGTGGGATGTAGCAGTAGATGGTGACTGATTCAATTCAGATGTCCCCCAGGAGAAAGCAATTAGTGGGCAGTCACTTTGTAGAGTGCCTAACTGAGCACATAACTCAGAGGAGCTGTGGGTTAGCTCCCTCTAGCAGCTCCAAGTGGCAGGGTGAGTCAGAACCAAGTTCAACTTGGCAGGAGAATAAGGAGCCGGGTTCATGCCTGCAGGAGGCACATGGGTGGCTGCAGGCTGAACAAACTGGGCTCCAGCCTCACAGCCAGAAACCAGCCTGAACTTCAGTGGAAATAAAGGTGCAGGCTTGCTAGGATGATGCACTACCCTGCTGTAAATCTACAGGTGTCTTTCTGGGATTAATGAACATGGATCTGGGCTTTGTCTGCCCACTCTGTCTGCCAGTGACAGCAGAAACATGCCCTAAAGGAGACATTTTTTTTCTTTTTCCTTTATTTTTTTCTTGCTTGTTTGTATTGTCATATGAAAATGAATGCTGTTTCCAGTTTTGTTGTTCTTCTGTTCTATTCTTGTTTTTATTTATTCCTTCTTTTTTTCCTGTCTTCTTCACCAGTTTCTCAAAGTTCACGCAGTTTTCTTTTATCCCCTAGTCTTGCTTCTAATCTCTTCCACTCTTCTATTGCTCTATTTTTTCCCTCAACACCTCTTCAATGTTATTCCCTAAGGAATATTCCCTTAGTGAATATTCCATTAGTGAAGGCATATTTACTGTAGACAAGTTTAGATTTTATTATATAGCCACAATTTTAGTTCATAATGTTAAAGGTGGAAATTAATATTTATACCAATTTGTCATTTTCTAGGCTGTGTTTGATACTATTATTTTTGCTGATTATACTACTTTAGCCAAGCTGACATAATTGGTCCAATAAGCTATTTTTGCTGGTATATCAAGATTGGGATTACCTGAGAATCATTAATAATACTATAGGCCAGTGCCAGAGAACTAGAGGCTAGGAAAAATAGGCAGCAATTTCTCATCCCCAGTAAATTGAAGAGGAAGGATCTTGCAATGGACCTAAAACTCAAAGACAAGCTACACCTAAAAGATATCTCTGAGACATAGAAATTTCCTAAGAGTTCTCAATACTAGCAACAAAGGTAGTTACTATAAGCAATTTACAAAATCAATTCAAGAATTCAATGAAAAACAGAAAAAGAAGAGAAGGAGAAGATACTTAAGCAAGACACAATCCCAAACCTATATCCCAAACCCTGGGAAACCCAGGGGACAATGAGATAGACTACTTTAAAAGCCAATCACCTGGATTCTCTGAAGTGGAAATAGCAGAAGTAATAAAGCTGATGAACAATGGTCTAGAAAAAAATCAAATCAGAAATAATTTCCCAGATAATTACAGAGATGGTGACCATGATGAAAGACATGAATAGTGATTATAGAGTAGATACATATGTTTTTTAAAAATGGAGATCATGAATGCACAACAGAGGAAAGAAATGGAATCCATGAAACATTCAAACAGATATCCAGGAGACTAAAATTTCCATTGAAAGAATATGCAGCAGAATCAACCAGTGTGAGGCCAGGATATCAGACATAGAAAACAGGACTGCAGTTAACAATCACAAGAAAAAATTTCTTAAAAATAGCAAGGGACCAGGAAAAAGCAATCCAACAGTTGCTAGATGATGTAAACAAAAATAAAATAAAAAAGAAAAATAACATAAGATTAGTCAGAGTCAATGAAAAAGAAAGAGATAGTAAAAATAATGTTGAAAAACCTGTTCACAGAAGCAATGGCAGAAAACTTCCCAAGCAGATAAAAAAATTTGGCATACAGATAAGCAAGGCATATAGACTCCAGTTAGCCACAATAAAAAAAAAAATCTATAGCAAGGCATATAATAATCAAGATTCCAGAAATTCAAAACAAGAACAGAATATTAAAAGCTGTGAAGGAAAGGAAACAAATCGCATGTAAAAGAAAGCCCATCAGAATCACAGCAGACTTCTCAACACAAGTCTTTAAGTTGAGTAGAGCTTGAAGTGAAGTATTTTAATGCCTAAAAGAAAACAACATCCAACCCAGATTATTGTACACTGCTAAGCAATCTTTCAAAATTGATGGAAATAAGATACTTCCATAACAAAGAACAAATGAAGAAATTCGTGACCACCAAACTAGCATTTCAAAATATTCTGAAGGACACTCTAGAAATATACAGAGGACTACAACTCTATGAGCCTCAACATCCACCAAGCAAGTCAAGTAATTAAATTGGAGGAGATCAACAATAGGAAAATAGGGGCCAGGAGATGGCTCAGTGAAATAAGCACTTTCCTGGCAAGCACAAGGGCCTAAGTTCAATCCCCAGTTCTGAAAAAAAAAAAAAAACAATAGGAAAATAACAGGACAAGAATGAGGCAATACATATACCACTTATTATCATCAATGTAAATGCTCTCAATTCACCAATCAAAAGAGACAGACTTGCAGAATGGATCGAGAAGCAAGATCCAACAATATGCTGCATAGAAGAAACACATTTAATTCAAAAAGTAATTCACAGAATGAAAGCCACAAAGGATAGAAAACAATATTCCATGTTACCGGAACCCACACAAAAGCAAGGGTCTCTGTTATATTTGTAAACAATATGAATTTCAAACCAAGATTGATTAAGAGAGACCAAGAAGGTCACTACAAACTTGTTAAGAACATAACCCAAGAAGAAAGGACAGCAATCATAAATATATACCAAATATCAGTGCACCCAACTATATAAAATAAATATTTACAGACATGGAAAGTCAAATAAGCACCACTACAATTGTAATGGGGGACCTCAATACTCCACTGTCACAAACAGAGAGATCAACCAGACAAAAAATCAACAAACAAATATCAGAACTAGTCCTTAAGGAGCCCCAAATTTAAGGAAGCAATGGTCAATGGGAAACCAAAAATTTAACAAGGCAAGGCCCATGGCATCCTTACCTGCTGCATTACTTGTTCTGGGTACCATCTCCCCATCATCCTCTGCAAAATAATCTCTGTGGAGAGAAACATATCATTAATTAATAAGATATCATTCTACAAGGCCCCCAGGTCCTTGGGGGAAAAGACCCACATGCTGCTTTCATTTATTTCTCCACAAGTATTGATAAAACCCTACTACATGTGTAGCCAACCATTAAACAAACAATTTCACAAGTTTTAAAGACTATTGTGATAAATGAAGGAAAGTCCAAAGGGAACTTAACAAAGACTTAAAGGCACATTTAAACCTGGATGAAGGGCTGGCCAAATAGCTCAGCAGATTAAAGTGCCTGCAAGCAAGCGCAGGGGCCCAGGGTTCAATCCTTGGCCTGCTATACCGGCCCCACCCCCGGGGCACTCTGAGAGGCAATTGAGACTGGGCATGGTGGCATGCGCCTATAATCCCAGCTCTTGGGAGCCTGTAAACAGGCAGATCACTATGAGTCTGATCTAGTAGTGAGATCCTGAACACCCTGTTGACCCTTCCCTAAAATACAAAAAAAAAAAAAAAAACCTGAATGAGGAGAATCTCAACCAGATAAAGGGTGGGAGCAAATGAATATTCTCTCACAAGAGTAAGCAAAGAGCATAACAGAAGAAGGACCCTAGGCTGTTTGAGGAACAAAGAAAGCCAAATTTGCAACCAAACAGATTTGAGTTTTATGATATGAAGTATAAGAAACCTCTGAAGGGAGGGACCAGGGAGATAGTTCAGTGGAATAAGTGCTTGCCTGATAAGCATAAGGTCCTGAGTTTGATCCCTGGTACCACCAAAAAAATAAAAAATTAAAATTAAAAAACAAATTAAAAGAAATCTCTGAAGCACTTTAAATGACAGAATATAGAATTTTAGATACATCATTCCAGCTTCTGAGTGGGACCATGTAAAGCGGAAAAGAGAGAACGGTGAGGATCCGTACTCCAAGCAAGAGGACAGTAGCATCGGGAGAAATCAAAAACTTCCAGGAAGGCTTACAAAGTAGAATTGACACATCCCTTAGTTACTCTTCTCTTGTTGGTGGAACAAATACCCAACACCCAAAATGAAGAAAGGAAAAGTTTATTTAGCTCACAATTAATGGAGGTTTCAGTCCACAGTCGGCTGGCTCCAAGGCAGACTGGCATGTGGCAGAGAGCAGCAGTTCATGGCAGCGGCAAAGAACAAGAGCTAATGGGAGGAGCAGTGGCAACAATGGCTGCAGAGAACAAATCTGTCTCCCTTAAGCTGAATTCAGACTATCTGCCCCAGGCTGGGTATAGCACTCACACTCATAATCCCAGTGGATCATGAGTGAATCACAAAGTCTAGAAGTCCACCCCATAACTGCATGAGGCTTTGTGGGGACAACTAGACAGAAACCCTAACAACACATAAAACAGAAAAAATTTCATTCTTGGAAATGTTGGTAACACTTAGATTTAGTCTCACGAGATGTATCTGTTCAACACCTTGAGCAGTGCCACCCTTAGCACAGAGGGGGACCTAAATGTACTCAACAAACACTTTTCAAGCACCTACCATGTCTTTTGGTATTGTTTTAAATTCCATGAGTGCAGCAATGAACAAGTCAGACAAAATCTTTGTACTTGTGAAATTTATAGTAAGGGAGGACAAATAAGTAAAATGCACAGTAACAGCTGGGGAGAGGCAGTATTTTTTTTTAATAAGGAAAACAAAGTGGATAGGGAAAGACAAAAGTGGAAGGATGCAGAAAGGATCACAACTTCCACTACATGTAGTGATAGGGCATTTTGGGCAAGAATCTTCTAGACTGACAGCATAGAACACAAAGCCCCTGTGAAGGAGCATACTACAGATTACAGAGCAGCAAGGAGGCCAGTGTGCTTGAAGAACACATGGAGAGCAGCAGGAGGTGAGGCCTGGGAAGTAATGGGAGGGCTGGGCAGGGACACAGACTGTGGTGTCTTTTGGGATATGAGCAGTCATCATTTAGTCACTGCAGTGCTGTGAATCAAAAAAAGAGATGAGCCGAGTACTAATGTTTTAAAATGGTGGGCTATGTTTTGACAACAGACTGTGTGGGAGGGTAAGGCAGAGACAGGGAGATGATTATAATAATTCCACAGAGAAATGATTTTTACTCCCAGTCAGTTGCAACCAAAAAGAAATCTGTACACAGAGTTAGAGGGTTTCTCTTTTTAAAAGTCAGGTGATATTCACAGGAAGGCAGAAGAGAATCTGGCATTTGTCTGGAAATTGATGTTCACTCTTCCCTGTCTGAGGACGAGGTCTTGGCACAAATCCTCACTTTGTTAAATCCCAGATGGCCATGAAAGTACCAGACAGAAAACACCGGACTACACACAATTCACAATTCTCTATCAAAAGTAGATTAAAAAGCAAAAAATTAGATCACCAGCTTGTGATTCTTCCAGGCTCTGTCTTTCCTTCCTTCCTCTCATGACAGTTTCCCTGAGCATGAACAATGTAAGAGAGGAATGCATTACAGATAGCATTCCTCTTTGTTGCAATAAAGCAGGAGAAGGAAGTCAAAACTATGAAGCATAACAATATCTTTAAAATTTGTAGGAGAAACACTTACCTATTGCTACTCACTGAGCATTTATGCTCAGTCCATAGACAAAGGCAATCACACATCTACCTCAAGGAGCAAAATTAACCCTCAGGCCAATCCACATTGGTTGACCCATTTCTAATTTCCCTTGGAAAATGAGATGATTCAAAGGCACTAGGTCTGCTTGTCCATATAAGGGAACGACTTGCCCCCTTCAAACACAACAGCCACGTGTTTTCCAATTTGCCAGTTCCTCACACTGTCCTTATAAACCCAGTTCACTCACTTAATTTTTAAAGATTAAACAATCCAATATATTTAAAAGAACACAAGACTTGAACAGACTCTGATTCACAGAAACAGCTAGGTGAACAATCCACATCTGCATGCAGCAGGGAAAGACTGTCAAAGATGAGCAGTATA
This sequence comes from Octomys mimax, assembly GCA_002564305.1. Taxonomy (NCBI): domain Eukaryota; kingdom Metazoa; phylum Chordata; class Mammalia; order Rodentia; family Octodontidae; genus Octomys; species Octomys mimax. The sequence continues at coordinate 9,889 of NDGM011223561.1, forward strand.
TCAACAGGTCAGTTACAGCACTGAAGGGACAGGGGAATGCCTGCCTCCCTGTAGATTTCTATGGCTGTCACCCCAATACAGACAGGCAAAATTTCATGTATGCTCTAAGAGAGTTCTAAGAAACCCATTTGCTTCAACCCACAATGCATTAATGTATAGGACAAGCTACTAATTGACTTATAAGTCACTTTTACATTTCTGGGCTTCAGTTTCCTCCAATATTTGTAAACGAAAGACATGAATTTCTATAGGATGCAATTCTATTGTAATAGATCCTTAAGTGTAAAACCCATTTTAACAGCTCCCAAGATCTTGGGGTACTTTCCAGACATGACCTCACTCCTCATTGCTCCTCGCTTTGCAGATTCCACATTATAGATCAGGAGTAAGTCACAGCAAAGCCTCGCATACCAGCCTTCCCAGATAGCTCGCCTTCCCCACCCCCCACCACTCTGAGCCTGCTGCCTGCACGGCTTGAATCAATAACTAGAATGATAGAGAGGTCACTTTAGATGGGCACTGAGTTAAAAGGAACACTTGTAATCTCTCCAGAGATTTTTTTAAAAATCACTCTAGCACTATTAACAGCTCAAGTTCCTTCTCTTATTGCTTGATAGTGGTGCTCACTCAACTGTTCCAAAGACTGGAAAGGAATCTGATGCTCCCCCAGGGAAGAGAATCATAGCGAAGAAACACAGAGTGTATGTCTGGGGGATTGTAATTTGTGATGACAGCCAATAAAGCAAAGTGCAAAGAGAACTGGTGTGTAGTAAAGGCAGACTCCAATCCTGGCCACATACACACACTCCAAGCAGTAAAATACACTGACAAACTCTTCTGTATTATCCAGGTTTGAAAAAAAATTACTTTCCTTGACCTAATTTCTCAAATGCCAGTGTTCTAGATTTTTAAAAAAATATTAGTCCACGAATGGCTCACGCTCAGCTAGCGTATCATTCCCCCAAGGCCTGTATAGTTCTCCTAAAGAAGGATAAGCTCTCGTATTCTCAAGATGATTTGACTTTAAGTTTTGTTCATCCTGTATAAACAGAAAAAGCCTTACCATTCTCTTTCTCCCTATCTCAGCAATCTGCTACTAGTACCAAAACCAATTCCACTAAAATAACACTCATTAATGTTCTCGCCAAGATACTATTCTGCTTAATTGGAAGATCCAAGCATTTTTCAAGTACAGCCCATTCACAAGCTGTTCATTTTTTGATTTCTCCATGCAGTATCACCTCTATTTCCTCTGCTTAGCCAGCAAGTAGCTGTTCAGATATTAAACCCAAACAATGCATCAACATTTCATGTCCCACATTACTAGTTTTTCCTACAGTTTTCCATGATAATTAGCTTGGGAATGAACAGGAAACAATTGCTTTTCTCCAAAAGCCATCTGCTACCCCTGATATTCTGATGCTATCAAACTGTGCCTGATGATTCCATTGAGTAATATTCTAAGAATGGCAGCTTGATTGATGGCAAGAAATATCCGAGGCACTTTTACCTTGCTTGAAATGGCTACTAATATAGCCCTTTCCAGCATCTCACTGGTCCCACCTAGTCTGGTCACTCATCACATTGGTGAGGACTGGATACTTGAGTTCCCTCTCTCAGCCAAGATTAACACCACAGTGGAGCCTGCAGTGGTATCTTTTCAACTGCATAGTTGGTGTTGCTAGCTTGTATTTTGGCCTGTTTAACTTGTGGGCTATGGACAGCCACTGATCATGTTCATGGACCAACTTATTCATAAGAAATAAGATAGTGACTACCAGAAATCAGGTTTTGCAACAAGTCTCTCAGTAGTACGAGACAGTTGTATCTCAGGGCCAAGATCACCATCGAACTATTTCAAAGGTGCTGATGTCTGTCTAGACCAGACTAAGGCACGTGTGCCACAGTGGGCTGTTACTACTCGAGGCTCTAAAAGATTCACCATCCCTGGTCTAGGCTCATCTTTGTCTCTTTCATCTCACCTCTAAAGTAATTATCTTAGGGTCATTTTTCAACCTATCAGTGTCCAAACTCCCAAACAAGTGAGTGGCTGTTCTCAGGTCCCTTCCGTGGGCCAGTCCCACACAGGTGAGTTGGCCTGAGCACACCTGGAATGATCTCACTTCATCACCACAACTCTTGCTCAGCAGCTCCAAGGACAAAGCCTACTACAAGAAGCACTTTCTATCTTTCCAGCTTCTTTTTTCTTTTTCTTTTTCTTTTTTTTGTATTTTAGGGAAGGGTCTACAGGGTGTTCAGCATCTCACTACTAGATCAGACTTGTAGTGATTCTCCTGTTTACAGCCTCCCAAGTGCTGGGATTACAGGTGTGCGCCACCACGCCCAGTCTCAATTGCCATCTCCATGTGCCCCGGGGGTGGGGCTAGCCCAGCAGGCCGGGGACTGAACCCCAGCGCCTGAGCCTGCTTGCAGGCACTGTTTCCAGCTTCTTTCCATGTGGTTCGTATATTATAACAAAAGTTCAGAAGGTAAAAACAACATGCTACAGCAAAACTTACAGCAAAAACCTGAACCTTGGTTGTTTATTTTTAGTTTTTATTCCATTTATCTTGAGAAGCTGCTCATATGTCGGGCACTAGAAATACAAAAGGAATAGGTACCCTGCCATCAAAGTACTCAAAATCTACAGTAGACACACGATTCAAAGAGATAGTTATCAGAATATTGAGGTTTAACAGGGATTTTGGAACATAAATGTGATAGTAATTGATTTTGTCCTGGCAGAGGAAGGGTCTAAGGAATCCCAATAAAACAGAGAATGCTCTATTTAGATCTTGGAGAATAGCTATAAATACACAGGGGTGTGGGGTGCGGGGTGGTGATGGTGCACACCTGTAAAACCAGTACCCGGGAGAGTGAGACGGGAGGATTAAGAATCTAAGGTCAGTCCGAGGTACAGAGTAAGTCTGAGGCCAAAGTGAGCTACACAGTGAAACCCCGTCTCCAGCCAAGCAAACATGAAAAAGGCAGGAAAATGA
>NDGM011223570.1:0-10583 GCA_002564305.1 Octomys mimax
AGGTAAAGCAGGACCTATGCAACAATAGTTGTAGCTTTTGGGTCTGAGAAGGTCAGTGAAATAAGGGATTTTAAATATTGCTGTAGGCCTTTCCTATGTAATGAAATGCTATACAGAATATTATAGATTTGCCATCATTTGATAGTATAAAGACATGCTATAGTGATGCTAAAAGTAGCGAGGTTTTACTTGAAATGAGGTTTTACTTTATTTCCCATTTCATGAAATTAAAGGCATAAAAAGAATGCTAAATAATTGCTTCAAATAATTTCTATTTTGAAGGGTTATTTGAGTGAAATTAGTATCACTTTTACTTTTAAACTGACAGCTTTAGTAAAAGTGCTAATTAATTATAGACCATTTTGACTATAAGGATTTTTATTCATCATCACTGATGTTCTATAATAAAACTGGAAATAAATCTTTCTAACCTTAACTTTGTGCATCAAGATGCTTATTTACTGTTTACAACCAAAATAAAATGCCATATACTTCTGCACTGCAGTGTTTAAATTAATGTGTATGTAGGGGGCAATTACTTTAGAAAAATTGCTGTCTAAACATTATACGTGGTAATGTCTTGCTTTCTAAGTTAAGTCAAAGTTGATTTCTGCTTATATAAGAAGAAAAATGAACACATCTTCTATTCTATTTCCGATCAGTGTTCCTCCCTCAGTGAATGCAAATCAGTGTGCTTTCTCAGAGTACTAGGGCACCACGTTCAGCAGGAGGACTGTATCATGGAAGTTTCCAGGAACGTCCTTGATGACAGACAACACTGACGGAGTTCTACTATATCCTAAGTGCTCTGTGAACATACTGTATACATTATCAGCACCTTCTTGAAATGCAAGTTTTGATCAAAATATAGTGACTATTTATCACAGAACTAGACACATTGCCACCAATCCCCACCAAAATATGAACTCTCACTTCGAACAGAGAAGTCCATCATTCTTGCCACTTTCTTTCTTTTATTTTTAAGATATGTAGTTTATGCATTTCTTGGGAGAATTGGTACATATGCATATCACATCTTAATCTGTGTTACTTCCTTTCATCTGCCCTGCTTGTCTTCTTGATTCCAGATGCCCTACTATCGTTGCAAAGTCTATCTCCATGTTTCCTACCATCCATCTTTAAATTTGGCCTTTAAATTATGTATACTTTGAATTTCTCATATGAGATCAACCATGTGACATTACTCAGCTGTGTCAGATTTATTTCACTTAGTATTATGTTCTCAAGGAGCATCTGTTTTCTCACTCAGTATTCAAATGCATCCCTTGTTTTTTCTGAGCAGTGCTCCATTGTATGCCTTTACCCCTTTTTCTTTACACATCAATCTATTGATGGGTAGATAGGCCACTTCCGTAATACAGCTATTTTGAATTGAACTGTTTGTTATATGCATGAACAACCACTATAGAAATCAGTATGGAAATGTCTCAAAAAAATAGAACTTCCTTCTTCCCTAGCTATTCCTTCCTGATTATCTTTCTGAAGACCTTCTTGCGACTTTCTGAAGGCATTCCGGAGGTCCTCTTTCCAATCTTTACCAGGGGTCATCAAACAGAAAGACAATGCTGCTGCTGTGTGCCCATCAGGGTTTGTGTCTAGGTGTACCCCCGAGCCTCATGCAACATGGGGCAGTTTCTAGAGTTTGCATGATTCAATGCTGGGATTTTGGGTGTGAATGCTACACTGGCCCTGGGGTGATCAATCTGCATACATTATAGGAGGGGAGAGGCGCTTGCTATCTGTTACAGCCGCTGCTCCTCCCTTTGCTTTCTGCTGTTTTTTGCCACCTTGAACTTTTGCCCTCTGCCTTGAAGTAGCCAAGTATGGACGGAAACCTCCACAAACTGTGAGCTAAATTAACCGTTCCTTCCTTACTTTTGGGTGTTGGGTATTTTGTCCCAGCAACAAGAGAAAAGTAACCAAGGCAGTGCCGTCTAACAGGAGGACAGCTTTATGAAACATTGCGGTGTGTTCTCATCCCCTTCATATACTAGACCTGACATTCTGGCTTTGGGTCTTTCCCACAATCAGAATGACTGGAAAAGTTAATGTTTTGCTATATATACATGACATAGCCCATGAGGACTGTCATTGGCATCTATTGTGAATATTTATTGATAAAGAATAAAAATGAGGAAAGAAAACAATACTTTCAATCATAGAACATCGAGGCAACCACAACAGTGACACTGAAGACACAAATGTGTAGAACTTCTTCAGAGGATGGCAAGAATGATGGGAAAAGTATGTTTCAAATAAAGAGGACTACTTTGAGAGGATTAATGATAGTGATTTTTATTGTAATTTTAAAAAATGTAGACATGGTATTTTCAGCATACTTTATAGGTTTTGATGATTTAATCCATATCTAGTAGGTAAAGGGAAGCATTTCTAAAACACTGCAAAATTTCACTTCAGGAATCTTATATTCTTGTCATGGTATGGGAAGAGAAGAATTAGAAAATAAGAATAACTAGTTATTAAAATGCAAGATGTTACGTAAACATAGAAGATATTTTAAAAATCAGGAAAAGAGAATAGCAAAAGTGTAGTTGGAAGGTGATCTATTCTTTAGTCAGAAGAGGTCTCACCTAGAAAACATTATTTAATAAAAATCTAACACAGACAACAGATTAGTAATGAACAAGTCTTGGGAACAGTGTCCCAGAGAGAGGAAACGGCAAGACGTACAACTCTGAGAAACTGTACACCTGACATATTTGGAAAGAACAGGAGAAAATGGCCAAAAGAAAGCATGGGGAACTGTAACCGTGGGGTGTCTTCATGGTAGAAAATTGTGAAAAAGTCATTCCCTATTTTCTTGAGGTGAGGTACTATGCCACTAGATGGGTTTTAAGAGGCAGAAAAAGCAAAGAAAGCTCATTGTCACAAGTTCAGCACCATAAACAAACATGGAAGAAAGGATAACGTGGGTACTGTCTACCTGCCATACTTATTTTTGTAAGAAAAACATTATAAAAATGATACAAGCCTGCTGAAAAACTAAGTCATCTATTTTTCTGATGATTTTTTCTTTGATAACTGCTTATAATAGTATAGAGAAGTTTATAAAACCTCTGACAGGTTTCCATTACAGATGTTTTTTGAATATTATCATGTGCATTACTTTTCTCTGGGGGGAAAAATAAGAATTTCAATACAAAGTAGAATTTTATAGACATAAAACCTAAAGAGAGGGGCTGAGGATTTGGCTCAGCGGTAGCATGCTTGCCTAATGAGCTGGAAGCCCTGGGTTTGGTCCTTAGCACAAAAAACAAAAACAAGAAAATAAAACTAAAATCAAAGGAGAATCATATATAAAATATAGGCATAGCACATCTTTGGGTATTCTCTCTCACATTAAAAATGATTATCAAATTAATTGTATTTTTAGTTTAGAATTGCAACAGTAAGTTTCTCAGGAGAAAGAATGGTGATTATCACTGGGATTGGCGATACAGAGGAGATATGCCCCACATAGTTTGACCAGGTCTACATACCTATTTTAAAATTCTCCTTAGAAAGCTGAAATTATTGCCTCTGAACTGTTGGCATTCTTAATTGTACTTTCTCCACAGGAAAGCACAGCTAATGCAATTGACGCTCTCCAGCAAAATACACAAAGGCCCCATATTTTCCAGTAAAAAATATTAGCAAGTATTTGAGAAATACAGAGGGCTGTGAGAGTGTCTTGCAAAGAAGATACTCCAAGAAGATCAGGGAATATGAGAAAAGGCAAACCATTCAGAGTTGAGTAGAAGCAAGAAAGTAACTGATACTTGGTAGTGAAAATGCAAATGTTATTTTCCTTAGTTTGGATAGTACTATGAAATGTTAATAAACAACAATCTAGGCAGCCTTATACAGCCACATGGCAAAAACTCCTTATAACTCCCAATATAATCCAGAGAAAATATAAATAACTTAGCATAATACATGTGCTCTTTTTTGAAAAGCTATGACTAGTTTTAAAAATATCATTCATACAGCTTACAGATTTTACTTTTAATTCAAGATAGAAAACTGCAAAAACAAAATATTTCATTCTCATTTTCTTCCTGGCAATGTAACATGAGATATGTGAGCTGAAAAATGAATAGACATTGGCCATTACCTGGGTACCCTAATTCTCTATATCAAAAACAATCACCGTTAGTTATTATATTTGTTTCCATAATGATGGTTATTAAACTGACCCCCCACCCCCAGAATGAAAACCTAGCAAAGAATTCGAGGCCGCCTCCTTTTGCCAGCATTGGTTCCAGCAATGAGCTTATGTTATCACAGCGGGAAGCACTGTTGTCCTTGGATCATTTGCTTTCTGCTTGTTCTGTGGTGGAATTAGAGATTTGACACTTGTGAAACAGGATCGCACTAAATTGCTACGTTGCCGTGGTTGGGCTCCAACTTCTGAGCCTCCCACCTTAGCTGTGCAGGATGCTGGAATTACAGGCTGGCACCAAATAATTTTGTTAAAGAAAAAGGATGGATTTAATTAGTTAATTTTATTTCTTAGAACATATATGTTATCCTACCAATGTATAGTTTTCTTCAATCTACTTTTTAATTCCCCCAGATTAAATATTAGGAAAATAAAGGATGAACATCTTATAAGTTTTCATATGGAGGAAGGTTTTATACAGCCATGTCACTTTAATAACCCCCGAGCCATCAAGGGCTTTCTGAAGACAACCATATTTCAGTTTCCTTTATTTGTTCTTCCCATGCCATAACTTATGAGGCATTTTTTATTAGTACATATTTGTGGTACTAACAAAGCGTATAGAAGAAAGAGTAGAATCTTAAATCAAGAAAGTAATAATTATTTTCATTATTGGGGAGTTTGTACATAGTCATGACACATTTTACTTATTCTTTAATGTGTGTTATTCATTGTGTCCTACAAAAACCTATATGCATTTCAAACAAACTTCTTGCTTGTATATTTCTAGTCATGTGATTTTTCTGAGAAGCCTTCTGAAGCTATTTTACTTGCTTTTCCCAATATCAATGTATATTGACTTTAAATTTGGAGTTTCATGCTAAACCTACCAAAAATCCGCCTTGTCCATGTAATCTCTTAATCCCAGTGAAAATGCAAACTGTGTGCTCTGAGAACTTCCATGGCTTACTGGTGCCTCTATCATATTACTGCATATAGCTTCGTAGTAGAGGTTTGTGTACGTCAGTCTATTGTATAATAAGCAGTACAGTACTTGGTGAGTACAGGTAGTGCATATTATGGATTGTGTCAATAAATTGTCTATAAAGAAAGGCACTTGATTCTTAGAGAATAGTTGTTAATGGATTTTGATTATAAAAATATTTGATGTTGTATGTATATGTACAACAAACATCTGGAAGTGAATTTGAGTTCTTAGTCACTATTCCTAATCTGTCTTGATAGAAACATGGGTAGCAATAAGGATAGAATATGTAACTTAGGTAATTATTTACTTACATTTAATAATAGACCAAGTTGCAGTAAACAAGGAGAATCAACTTCCTTGAGTTTTCAAATTGAAGATTTCATGAAATTAATTATTTTATTAATGCAATGTGTGTATATTGCTGTAAGGTATAATACGATGTCTTGATTCATGTATACATTTGACAATGAAAATTCGTGGTAATTAGTCTTGAACTTTTTTTTTTTTGATACAGTCTCTTGCTACTCAGTTGATACTCCTAGAGATCCTTTTATCTTAGCCTCCTCAGTACTGGGACTGTAGGTGTACACCACCACACCTGGTCTTAGTGGCCATCACAGAGCATCTGGCATTCTGGGGCAAGCCTGGCATGCAGTATCGGGGATTGAACCCAGGTCCTTGCACTGGCTAAACAGGTGCTAAGACCGCTGAGCTAACTCCCCAGCCTAGTCTTCAACTTGTATCATTTCTTTAAAATGAGTATATCCAAAGTTCCTCTATTCTTATTTATTCTTATATACACAAAGCACTATTATTTGTTTTCAGGCATTATTTCTAATGTCTAAAATAGGAAATGCAGTGAATATATACAATTAATTGAAACGGAGCGTATAGAAGAAAGGGTAGAGTCTCACATCAAGAAATTCACTTCTACAGGCCGATTATATTGATTGCCTTCATAGCTTAAGTTCACTTCTTTATGTCCTCGTTAATTTGTCTCTATCCTAATAATTTACCACAATGATTTCTATGGATTTTTCAGAGAGTTAGATTAAAAGTGCTTAGAACTTTACTTTCTGGTTACTTTACTATAATAAATGTCTTTATTATACAATAAGCAGGATGAAAGGGATCAGGGTGCTGTGACACCTTCAGCGTTTCCTTGTATTTTAGTACCAATAATAAAGTAATTACTTTTCTATTCTTATTACAAATTTTTTACTTATTGGTAAAAATGTTAATAATCTTATGAGCCTATTTTATCTACATCATATGTTTTACTTTGTTAATACGTAGTTGTGATTTGATTGGAATACATAATTCTAAATGTGTTAAAATATATGTATATTTTAAATTTATTTTTCCTTCTCTTTAAAGTAAGTAGTATCTCTGAAAAATTAACTACCTGAACAGTAAATAATTGCCTTTACAATATTAAAGTTAACAATTGTGGGTATTTATTTTATTTACTTAGTTATGCTTTATCTATATGTACATCCATATCTGTGTATCTCACCAACTTGCTGTCTATCTGTAATGTTTGATGCATTGTGTCGACCTGAGAAGTTTAGAAGTTTAACTAAATGACCAAGCAGGGAGCCGGGAGCCTCGCTTTGTAAACATCCTGAACTTGTGCAAGACGTGGGCTGGGAGGAAGATGCTGTGTGGGCTACACCCTCCGTAGTGTGGGGATGCTACCTACGATATAAGGGAATAAAAGAAGCTGGCCCCCACCCTTTGCTCTTGCTGTCTTCTGCCACCTTGAAGTGTCACCCCTGTGCCACGCCACCCTGCCTCGCAGCCAGCTGCTTATGCACTGAATCCTCCACACACTGAGCTAAATAAATCTTTCTTTCCTTAGTTTGAGGTGTCTGATACTTCATTCCGGAAATGAGAGTGAAGTACCGGAAATGAAAGTGAAGTACCCCAGACACAATCTCTTGCCACTATGAGATTGGACAGTTGCTCACCTGTACAAACATATAGAACTGACGAATGAATGCAGCAAGCCAAACTACAAACTCTGCAAAAAAAAAAAAAAAAGAACAATTAGTCTAAAATAGTAAGTAATGACTAGCTAACAGCGTCACTAACTTTTGTTTCCCTTCTTCTACTTAGAGTCAGCTGATGAAAGGCAAGTGTCACCTCCACAGCAGGTGCTAGCTGTCCCGTCTCTCGGAGGCAGCTCTTCAACTGGTGCATTTTTGTAATCTAGGACCTACAGTGCTAGTTAATGCAAGTGCTTTGCCGCTGAACTGTATCTCCACTCATTTTTTAAATTTGATTTTAAATGATCTCACTAAATTGCCCATGCTTATCTTAGTCTTCAAATCTCTCTCTCTTATTCTCCCTTGTAGTGGGGACTACAGATTTGAGAACAAGTATTTTCACACTTACATGCTGTTTGTTTCTAATTTGCTATAGTACCTACACTTGCCATCTTAATATGGAGTGATGACTCATGCACATTGAATTATTTTTTTATCTGTTATTTTTCAGCAATCTTACTTGAGTTGCAAGTGTTAACTGCTTAGTAAATAATAATTAAATGCTGAATAAACTGTTGTTTCATTGATCACTTATTTAATATCTATGTAGGTGTAGTAGTATTCTCATTAGAACTAATTAATATGACATCTTTTTGGTTATTTAGCATTTTTAAAAAGGACCTAATTTCTGAAAACTAGAAGTGGTTTGTTCCACTGATTTCATTAAATATGTGATTTGAAGCTTATTTACAGCTTTTATTTTATATTTTAGATAAAATATATTACTTAATAAAAAAATATAAAAAGGGCTTTTAGGGTTAACTAATTGCCTATCAGCATGATTGATAAAATCAGAGCATTCATGAAATTTAACTTCAATTTTAATGTTTTATGTTTCAGATTATCTCTAAGCACACACTCCTTTTTTCCTGTTTGTTTTTAAGTTGTATTTTCCGTTGTCTTAAGTATCTCCCTGTGCTTAAAAAAAAAAGAGAGAGAGAAACTTAAAGTGTCTACTTGTTGTTTCATTAGAGTACTGTAGCCTTTGGATTTCACCTTTATAGTCAAATACTTCATGTTCATTTTGTTCTTTTTTATGTATTTGGTACTAGGTTTCACTATGTAGCTTGGACTCATAGCGATCCTCCTGTCTCAGTCTCTCTAATGCTGGGATTACAAGCGTGTGCCACCATGCCTGGACTTGGTGGCCAGCTCAGCGCAGGGCCAGCACAGCATGCAGTACTGGGGATCAAACTCCGGGCCTTGCACTTGCCAGGCAGGAACTTAGACCACCAAGCTATCTTCCCAGCCCTTCATTTTGCTCTTTTACACATTCTCTTTTGTAATACTAGTATGACCATGTTAGAAATGTCAAATGAAAGTCTCTCAGTATCCCAAATATTTAAGACCGCTCCAAGTATGCATAGAAGTAATGCTTTTACTGCTTTTACTGAAGTCCTAGGGATGATACTAAAGATGAATGATGATAAGGCAATAACAATGGAAAGCAACCTAACAATTATAGTTTTTGTTTTGGAACAGACTTAACTAAAACAATTAATAATGCTTAGGTAGCTGTTTTAATTTTTTCCCTAAGTTCTTTAATTACATTATATTCATTTATTATATAGAAAGAGATTGACCTTGTAGGCAAAACTAAACCATCTTTTGCCACATATCAGCACTTTCTTAAATTCTCCTTCAGGAGACTTTTCTTCCCTATTTCATGATAAAGCAAGAAAATAGAATGAGCTCAAGGGTATTATTTAATTACCTGCTTTCTCAGCTAGAAATCAAGTAGGTCATTTTGCTGAATTAAAGCTTAAAAACAAAGAAAAAGACTTCAGAATTATTATTAGAATAATAACAGTGAAGAAATCCTATACTGGGCAAACGAAAATGATGTTCTAGTCTCTGATAATACCAACTGACAGGAAGCCCCTTGGAATTGCCTGGCCAGCTCGAACCATGTTCCCCAGTGCACAGGGAGTCTGGGCACAGCAACACCAGTGCAGTGTTTCCCATCTGAAATCTACAAATGAGTGCATGCAGATGGCAAACTGATCCAAGACAATTAGAACCCCTTGCCAAGGTTTTAAATCTCTGTTAGGTGGTTTAAAAAGAATTTATTCTGATAGGTGCTTGTATCTTCAAAAGCAAAATTTACAGTTTAGAGTAATGTACCATATTTTTTCTATAGAACTTGTACAAAAATTTAAGAAAAATAATGAGCTACAAAAGAAGAATGTTATAGATAACAATTGACAATCATGAATGAGAATACCTTGGGTTTTTGATTTATTTATATTTTCCATTCTAATTGATTTTTGGGATCTTGTTATAAGTTGGTCACTTATTTTTTAGTAATTCTTTTTTCCCTTAAACTCAAATTGTATTATATTTTTTCAAGAATGAAAAATGTCACAAATGACAGCATACCTTGGCCAGAGATAAAATACCTTTGTATATTAGAGTACCTAAAGCTCTATCATTCCAGGTTACAGAGGACAGTCCTTTAAAATACAGCAAACCATGGGTTCCGACCATCACAAATCAATACAAATAAAACTCTGGAATGAACATTTAAAATGAGATTTTTAGATCTTTCTCTAAACAATGATGTGTTCCTCTCAGAATTTCCATTGTTTTAGTGATTATAAGTAATAAAGAATTGATTTAAAATATGCAGGAGGGGGCCGGGGAGATGGCTTAGTGGAATATAAGCGCTTCCCTGGCAAGTCCAAGGGCTTGAGTTCAATCCCTGGTTCAGCCAAAAAATAAAAAATAAAAATAAAAATAATATGCAAGAGGATGTAAGCTATATGGTAAAGCTATGCTATCTTACAAAAGGGACTTGGGTGGTTCTAGATGTTGGTGTTCACAAGGGGGCTGGGGCTGGAACCAATTCTCCTTGGATAACGAGGTCTGACTACGTTGTGCTCAAAAACGGTGAACTAACTTCTGTCTCTTGGGTTCCTGAAGTTCCCTTAGTCACTATGGGCTCACTCTAGGGAAACGCTGTTTCTAGGTAGCAGCGCTGAAGTAGATAACTCTAGGTGTGGCCGATCATTTTCATATGTGGGTTAGTTATTGTGTTTATCCACTTCAATTCTGAAGTTGTTAAACATTTATGTCTACCCTTATAACAATCAAAATAGATATATACTCAGAGTAATGACATCTGTGAGAAACAACATAGGCACCTAAAATCGAAATGGCAAGTGTACTAGGCAAGTGGTGCAGAGCAAAGTACTGCTGACCTTGGTATTTAAATTGAGAGGGAAGCCAGAAGTAAATGAAGAATGGAAAGCTAAGTGTCAAAGACAATCATACCAAATAATATTTTCATTTAAATTTTATAACACAGCAATTAACCACTAGGAAGAATGTATGCAATGTGTTAATTATTGAAACTGTCCTACCA
>NDGM011223570.1:10633-27381 GCA_002564305.1 Octomys mimax
TATGCAATGTGTTAATTATTGAAACTGTCCTACCAATTTGATTCGAAACTGTCTCATTGCTATCTGTTTATCAATAAAATTATGGTAAAAAATAGGATAGATATACAGCTACTTTCTCTTAATTCAATGAGAAGAAAGATTTTTACTAATAGAGTTAGAACAGGATATCATGTCTGCATTTTGTACTATGAATAACTACTACAAAGACAACAACATGCAATGTATTGATTGTTGAAACTGCCCTACTAACCTGTTTTGAAACGGTCTCATGCTATTTGTTTCTCAATAAAATTAATAAATAAATAAATAAATTTTATAACGACTTTGTTATAAGAGATTTCTAAAGATTATCATGTAATATGCAGTGCATGTGAGCACACACATACACAAGTGCACAAACACTGAACATAATTCAGAATATATAAATGGCAACATCTGGAAATGCATTCGACCATTTTACTCCATGGAACTTTTCATTTCATTTCATTTTTAAAATTTATTTATTTATTTATTTATTGTGTATTTGGTACAGGGTCTCACTATGCAGCTTGGACTCATGATGATCCTCCTGTTTTCAGCCTCCCCAGTGCTGGGATTACAGGCTTGCACCACCATGCCCGGACTTGGTGACTGGCACAGCATGCCCAGGGCAGGGCTGGCACAGCATGCCAGACTGGGGATTGAGCCCCTTGGCTAAGCATGTGCTTAGTCTGCTGAGCTATCTCACCAGCCCAAATTTTTCATTTTCATGTGTTCATGTAGTTTGCAGTTCTTATAGGAAAATATTCTGTAGAAATAAATACAGAACCATTTTCTAAATGCTAAAAATCATCAGACCAGGCTTTGTACTGCAAAATTGTACTGAAAAATATACCCATGTTCACTTGTTAGATGATCTGAAGACCAAATGGCAGAAAGGCTGTTATTCTTTCTGGGTGCGAATCAGTGCTAAGTGACTGTAGAGGCCAACCTCCTCTCCACATAGTGGGTCATGACGGTCATCTCACTTGGTGTCTGACTTCTGAGAAGACAAGGTAAAGGGTGAGGTGGAAACTGCAGAGCCTTTAATGGGTAACCTACTGGTTACACAAGGTCATTTTGCCACTATGTTGGTCAGAGCAGGTCAAAAGGTGTAGTTAAAAGGACAGTGGGAATTTAAAGGAGTTAAAATCAGCATGTCTCTAGGGAAAGAATGATAAAGGATTTGCTTGCTTATCTTATTCATCAATTAAGAAGTATTTCCTGTCTGCAGATTAGGACAATTTAACATGGACTTGTCAGTTTTTAAATAGATATTAGTCAAATCAGGGACCCCAGTCCACATTCTGATACAACATAGTTTGCATTTTATTTAGCTTCCTTGAACAAAATGAAACTTTTGCACAATTCTGGCATATATCTAGTATCATGAATATTTAATATTAGCAATATTAATAAACATAACTTACAAGAGAAAAGAATGTCTGATAAGTAATTTCCTTCAGCATTTTAGATTTCATAAGTTCTAAATGGAAACAGGATTTTCTTATTCTTTTTTGCGGGACTCTTTATCATTTCAAAAGTGCTATATAAACAGAATACTTTTATCCTAAGGCCTCAGTATGTATATATTTCAGCAGGAAATTCCTTTAGAAATTAAAATGCCTGGGTGGATTTCATGAGTAAGCAATGAGGAATTTCTGGTAACCGCCCCTTTTTTAATTGTTTATTGATACAGTTTAGATACACATAGTGATCACATTTATCATAAGTAATTTATGCCTGTATATAATATATCTTGATTCTACTTATTTCCCATTCACCTTCCCTCCCTCCAGCCCCTCTTCTCCTCCTTACTTACAAAGCTTGTTTCCACTTTATTCTTCTTTTCTCATTTTTTCTTTTCCCTTCCTTCCTGCCTCTATTCTCCCTTATTCTTGTTCACTTTTGAGCAATTTATTCCTGTTTTGTAATATCTGTCTTATATTTTGATCATTATTTATACTTTCATTTTCTCACATTAGAGAAGTAATGCAATATTTAGACATGTGTGGATGATTTATTTTACTTAAGGATATAGTCTTAAGTTATAGCATTTATTATAGGTAGATGGAATGGAGGGGAGGTTTTTGAATCTAGCCTTTTGTTAGGATAAAATAAACTTCTTCATTAAAATATCATAAAATCATTTAATATTATAAGAAACATTTGTAATTATTAAATGATCTTTGCTTCCAAAATTTTATAGAAATTCCAAAGGTCAATTCTAAAATATTTGTCCTGTGTTATTAATGTCCCTGGATTATAGTCTTCTATCTCCAAAATCAATCAGTCCACTTAAATGTTCCTTTTTCTCCTCAAAATTGGCATTTATATAACTGAATTCACAGTTTCACTGCCAAAACCAGTTTCAAATTTATCTTAATTACCTAGCCTTTAATACTTGCATACGTTCTCATTCAGGCATTTCTTTCTTTATATTCTTACAGCAAATGCCTTTTTGTAGGACTTTGTTAACCATCAGAAATACCAAAATAATGCATTCTCTTTCTGCTTCCAATTAGATTACATCAATTTTCCTAGACAGGTCTCAAGTTTATCCTTCTATGTGTCTAATTAGTATTTAATTCTATAAAAATATTTTTCTATTCATTGTTTAATAGGCATCTGTGTTGTTTCCAAGGTTTAGCTATTACAAACTGTCCTCCTGTAAACATGGGTGTACATCACTGTGGTGTGATGCTTTTAGTTTTCCGAGGAAGATACCCAGAATGGTAATAGCTGGGTTGAATGGACCATGTAGTTTCAAGGTTTATTTTTTAGAAAACTCCACGCTGATTTTAACAATGGTTGCACCAGTGTACACTTCTACCAACAGTGGAGAATGGTTCCTTTATTCTTCACAGCCTTTCCAGCATTTGTTGTTGGTTAACATCTTGGTAATAGCCATTCTTTCTGGAATGAGATGAAATCTCCGTGGTTTAATTATATCTCTTGAATGACAATGATGTTGAACAGTTCATAATATATTTATTTAATTATAAATCCTTTATCTGAGGAGCATCTGACTATTTTTTCTCATTCTGTAGTTTATCTTTTTGCTCTGGTGGTGATGTCTTTTGCTTAAAAAAAAAACCATTTTTAATGAGATCTTAGTTGCTAATTCTTTATAATATCTTCCATGGAATTGTTTTTATTTTTCATGAGCCTTTGTATATACCTATGGCTTCAAAAGTTCTACATATTGTCTTTTCCAGCAGATTTAGTGTTATTGTTATAATATTTAGGTCTTTGATACATTTTTATTTTAATGTGTCTAGTCTTAGTCTTTGGAATGTGGAAAGCCAGTTAGGAATCAATCTAGTAAGGAAATAGAAGATAACTACAATAAAAACTACAGTACTCTGAAAAGAGGATCAAAGAGGACATCAGGAGATGGAAAAATGCCTTTTGTTTTAGAGAGAAAGCACCGATATAGTGAAAATGGAGATAATCTCAAAACTGTCATACAGATTCACTACAATTGAGAATCAAAATACATTAGCATATCTGACAGATCCTAGAGAAAGCATTCCTAAAATTTGTTTGGAACCAGGAAATACTGAGTACAAGAAAAATAATTCTGGGAAACAAAGGCAAAGGAGTGGGAATCGCAGTCCCTGACTTGAAATTATACTACAGAGCTGCTACTATAAAGACAAGCAAAAACTGACTAAATAAAAATCACAGAGACCCAAGGATTGATGGATCAGATTAGAAGATGCAGAAACACCCCCAAACACATTCAACCACCTTAACTTTGACAAAAAGCACATTTCCTGGAGGAAAGATGGCCTCTTTAATATACAATAACTACTTTTTAAGAATCAACTGCAAACATAGTTTGTTGAAAGGAGGGCAATATTGGGAAAAATATTCAGAAAACATGTGTATATCGTATGAGCGTGTTATTAGAAATGGGAATTCGCTAAATACAGCTACTATCATAATGTCATTGGATAGACACTTGGCATTGCTTTTGTAGTGACAGTTATGAAACTAAAAGTTATAGCATTTATTATAGGTAGATGGAATGGAGGGGAGATTTTTGAATCTAGCCTTTTGTTAAGATAAAATAAACTTCTTCACTAGAATACCATAAAATGATTTAATATTATAAGAAAAATTTGTAATTATTAAATGATCTTTGGTTCCAAAATTTTATAGAAATTCCAAAGGTCAATTCTGAAATATTTGTCCTGTGTTATTAATGTGCCTGGATTATAGTCTTCTATCTCAAAAATCAATCAGTCTCATTTAAATGTTCCCTTTTCACCTCTAAATTGGCATTTATATAACTGAATTCACAGTTTTACTGTCAAAACCAGTTTCAAACTTATCTCAACTATCCAGCCTTTAATACCTGCATAAGTTCTCATCCAGTCATTCCTTCCTTTATATTCTTACAGCAAATGCTTTCTTGTGGGACTTTGTGTAACCATCAGGAATATCAAAATAATGCATTCGCTTTCCGCTTCCAGTTTGATTGTCAAATGACATGCCTATCACCCACAGTATTTTCTAAAATAATATTTTATCAAGCAGGATTTATATAGGCTGACACCAGTATATTTTGATAGTTTGACTACCAAAATGGTCAACTTGAGTTTCTCTCATGAATCATGCCTCACTTCCTTTTTCATTTCTAAGCCTACTGCAGAGCCTGGCCCTGCAACTTCATCCCTCTAGGGCTCTTGTCAACATCTGACTCCCCCGTTGCCATTGGAAACCTAGGCAGCTCGGATGCTTTATATTCTCTCTTGATATTCCACTTCTATACTCACCTTCAAAATCTCTCCACAGATATTTCCTACAATTCCTAGAATTTATTTCCATTTCTTTGATTGGTTCCTCATGTCTAGTCCTCTGACACTTCTTTGGGCAATTACCTTTGCTAATGTGAATTGAGAGAATATTGAAATTAAGGAAGCATATTTTATACTAATCTGTGTGCTATGTGGTGCTCAGAATCCCTGATTGATCAAGGTAGTGGATGAAGTTTGCTGAGGCCCATTATTACACTAATTTATAAAAGTAGCAGGAACTGTGTATGATACATATGTTCTGCTGAACATGAATTAACCAGAGCTTTACACTACAATGAATTTGGAAGGTTTATCAAACATCACATTTTTAAAAAAGAGATAAAATATTGCATATTTAGTGCAAAGTGATGCTAGTGGATGGCTAACTAACACTTTTGAATAAGTTGTATAAAAAATCATTGGCTGTAAATTATACACAAGAAAACCCATTAGAAATTATTTTCAAAATATCCATCTATGTTCAGTAGATTAGCAAATAAGAAAGTTTCAAACGTCATGATGGACAATGTAGAAAAGCCTAGTGTCCAAACTAAATCTCTTCTTAAAAAAAATTCAAGAGAACATGTCTCTGTACTATTTTATAGATAATATTATACAATGCAGAGTGATACAAAAGGAAGAAAATTCAAAATATTTTTAGGATTTCTGTGGTTCTAGTGTACTGCACTTCATAAGAAACATTCATAAACATAAAAGGGATAAGTTATATTCAGTCTCAAGAAATGTAAAACAAAGTGAAAGATATCTTCCCTGAACCAATACTAAAATGCAATTTAAATAAATGAAATAAAGTAAAAGTTGAACTTTGGTTTAGCTTTTATAAGGCATTATGCATAATGTAATAAGATTAATAAATTTTGCCTAAAAGAAGGATGCCTTTAAAGGTTGTTCATATAACAAAGTACTAGAATTAAGAATATAGTAAGAAAATAGGATATATAGAGGTTGGGCTAGGGAGATAGTTTGGTGTTTTAAGCACAAGTCTCGAAAGCACAATGAGGCAAGTTCAATCCCTGGTGTCAGCATTCAGATATGTGATAATTTGGATAGGTGAGCTAGAAGTAGGAATGGAAAATATATCAAGGATATAGATGGCACCGTATTGAGAAACATAAAAATGTTCTTTTATAGAGGAATGCAAATTATAAACAAAGAGGAAAATAAAAAATAGATAATAGGAAGTAGGGCGTGATGCAGAGTCAAGAGATGGAGGGACAGAGAAAGAAGAAAGCAAAGAGAGGAAAGGAAAGGGGAATAAAAAAAGGAATAAAGATGTATTAGGTGTATGCACCAGCCAGACCAAAGAAATGTTAATATTATGTACTACAAATATGAAAAATAAATAGCAAGACATAAATAAGTGCATTTCCAAATTCAATCCAAATAAAATACACAAAATATTATCTTGCCTAAAGTAT
The DNA here is from genome assembly GCA_002564305.1 of Octomys mimax. Classification (NCBI taxonomy): domain Eukaryota; kingdom Metazoa; phylum Chordata; class Mammalia; order Rodentia; family Octodontidae; genus Octomys; species Octomys mimax. The sequence goes on from NDGM011223570.1 coordinate 16,896, forward strand.
TTTTGAAACTGAAAACATCAAAGGCTTATTTTAAATAAATAATAAAAATGTTACTGAAGATGACAAACATTTCTAAGCACCAGATATAGATTTGCAGGAAATAAAAATTACAGGATGCAAAGAAATAAACATGCTCCAACTTATCAAAGGAGAAATTAAAAACAGATTCAGCTATGGATTCTGTTACGCATCCCTAAACTTGAAGAATTATTATGCATCACTATATCATTTCAATACAACTTATGACTTTATATATGTTTATGAATATTTCTTATGAAGTGCAGTATGCTAGAACCACAGGAATCCTAAGAAATGTACTGAAAACAAAATGAAACTAGTACTACAGGCAAAAGCGCAAGCAATTAAGGAGCTAACATGGTAACTTTGTTTTGTTGTTTCTTGATTTTGGCTATTTTTTGTTTTTCTTTTATGTCCAGTAAACTTTCAAAAAATTAAATGTGTATGTATTTAGATATTTTGCCAGGGCCGGGGAGATGGCTCAGTAGAATAAACACTTGCCTGGCAAGCACAAGGTCCTGAGTTCAATTGGCGGTACTGCAAAAAAAGAAAAAGAAAGAAAGAAAAGAAAAAAAAAGATATTTTACCAGAAATTATGTGGGCTGATGATATTTAAAGAAACTGGATAAACACAAGAAATATTCACACAAGATATTGACAATTGAACTTGTCTAAAAGATTGTAGAGTGACAAAGAACTAACATATAAAAAATGATTAAGACTTAAGAACTTAATGAATAGAGAGTTTTGTTATCATAGTGTTTGAGACAGGATATCATGTCTGCATCTTGTACAATGAATAACTAAGACAACAATATGCAATGTATTAATTACTGTAAATGTGCCAGAAATCGGTTGTGAAACTGTCTCATTGATATTTGTTTCTCAATAAAATTATTTTTAAAAAATATTTAAGAACTGAGAATGTTTCTGATTTGGAAAATGGGGACTAAAGGGATTTCGGTGAATGAAGTTCAGAAAAAAGTTCAAATCAATATATTGTAGTAGTCGGTAAGTAGAAAATGAAAAGTATCATGCCTATTATACCTTAATTTAGCTGCTTTAGAACTACTAAGATTAAACTTCTTTACTATATTAGTTAAGCTCTGATACTCATAGCATTTTCTCTAGAAAATAAGCTTCTGTTTTTGAAAAACACATCTCATTTGGAATATCCATTTCAGAAGTAACAGTTTGAAAAGAGTTACAAAATATAAATGTACTTATTTTCTCTGAGATGAAAGAATTTCTCATAAGTAATATACACAATTGTCAATGTCTTGACAATATTAGTTTTAAGCAGTGGACTGTCCATGATGACATTTATGCTGGTGGTGAGTCTGTCTTCTGTCCAACCTGGTCAGGTCCATGCGGTTCTCTCACATGCTTAGACTGTCTATTCAGAAGTGCTGGCACTGGAAAAACACGCTGGTGTAAGAATGAGGCTGGTTAAAAGCCTGAACACTCAATTTGGGGAAAATAGTACTCTTAGGATTATGGGTATGAGGACTACCCCTAGCCTGGGGCAGAGAGCATGAATGCGATATAAGGGAGACAGACTTCCTCTCTGTAGCCATGTGTTGCTACCACTGCCTTCGGCTCTACTTTCCTCTTGCTCTTTGCCACCACCATAAAATGTTGCTCTCTGCCATGTGTCACTATGCCTTGGAGCCAGCTGAGTATGGACTGAAACCTCCATAGACTGTGAGCTAAATAAACCTTTCTTCCTTCATCTGGGTGTTGGGTATTTGTCCCAGCAATGAAAGAAGAGTAACTGAGACAACTAGCGTTCATAATTTATTAAAATGCTAATTTCAATACGTAAGTACTGTACTGAATTGCTAATTTAGCATGTGGTAGTAATTAGGCAACATGGTTGATGCTATATTTTAGTTACTGATAGTAATGTGTCTGTTTAGAATAATATATCTAGGGCTGGGGAGATAGCTCAGTAGAATAAGCACTTGCCTGGCAAGCGCAGGGTCCTGAATTCAATCTCCAGTACAAAAAACAAAACAAAACAAAACAAAAACAATAAAAAAACCCCACAAAATAAATTTAAAAACCCAGAATAATATATTTAATAATATGTTTGTATTTTTATTATATGAAATAATGCATGTTTCAATATTACATAATATATATTCATATATATATAGCTATTTGCTAAATATTCATGATAATCTATTATTGCAGTTAGAGTTCAATTAACCAAATCTGTTAGAAATAAGTTTATTTCAGTTTAGTTATCCTTCATCTGATTAATCATTCATGTTCGGTATTATATATATGATTAACATCCTTATCTATTACAGATATTTTCTCTCTGGCAAAAATGTTAATGTTCAAGGTTAATTTCTTTATTATAAAATAAATAGAGTTTGAAAGAGGCAGTAGTCACTTAACTTGTAACAAAACTGAAGGAACAGAAAAACAATAAATAATAAAGGGGAATGTTTTATTTAGAGTAAAATGTTAATCATTAAAATATGTCTGAAGATTGTTGCAATGGAAGTAGGTAAACCATGTTACTGCAAATAGGCATGTGCTTTGCAACAAAATGGTACATACACCATTTGCAGATCATTTGCCATTTTATACCCAGTACCTTTAGTAGGATCTGATGTGGGATAGTTGTTCAATAGTTATTTTTCAATCGATACCTTGGTTTATTAAGCACTTTCCCATCAGTAGAAGAAAATACATGACACTGAAATTTAAAAGAGGTTTATTTCAGTTTGTGGTTTCAGTGGTTTCAATTCACAGGTGTTGTGCCACACAGATTATCAAATGAGCCCAGGGGACATCCCAGGCCACCCTAGACCTGCTCTGCGAGGCGGGTGAGAATGTGGAAACTCACACCTAAAGCCCAATGACTTGTGACACTGAGGCACTCACAGAGCAAGACGAGATCTACTGAGGACAGCAGAGACCTTAAAGCAATATAGTAACAGCAGTAAAACTTTTGCTTAGGGAAAAATCCCTTCCCTTGTTGATTTTTGTCTCATTCTTGCATGAAGACTATAAGCTGTGAAGCCCTGTAAAAAATAAGTTAAAGAAATAGCATTAGGTGCTTCCAACATACAAGAGCATAAAGGGCCAGAGAGACAGTTCAGTGGACTAACTGCTTGCTTAGGCAAGAGCAGGGACCAGATTTCAATCCCCGGCACCATATTCCACGCCAACCCCACTCCTAGGTACGCTGAGCCAGCTATGGAGTCCAGGCATGGTGGTGCACACCTCCAATCCCAGCACTAGTGGGGCTGAAAGCAGGAGGATCACTATGAGTCTGATATGTGTAGTGAGATCCTGCACAAAACAAACAAACAAACAAACACACTCCATAATATTCCCATTCCAAAAGAAAGGATCAGGAAACCAGAAAGAAATCAGACAAAAACAGACTCAAAATCTGGCAGAGTAAGCACTAATTCTTGTACCTCTGTGTCCAGCACTCAGGGGAAATTCTGGCAAAACCTGAGCTCAAAAAGGCTTTGGAAGCCCTGTGTCTAGGCATTGTTGCAGCCTAAAAGACTTTGCCTGGATGACTTTATTCAATTCTTGTGGCTTTCTCCAACATATGATCCATGTGCTAGACTATCAATTTCTGAGCTTTCCATTGCACCTTCAGCTTCCTTCTGAGGCATCTGGCAGTTCCGTGACCATGTCACATGTGTGTGCCTGTCCTTTCAGGCTTTCTGTTGAAATCTGGGTGAACATCATGACGCTATCACTCTTACACTCTACATTCCTGTGTAACTCAGCATCACTCATGGATGCCAAAGCTGGCCAACTGTTTGAACAGCAGCTGAGTCCACTTGTACATCGTTGGTACCTGGACATGTGACCTACAATGCACTTTTCCAAGTGACCCTGCATGAGCAAGTAGTTCAAGGAATCTTATTCAAATGAAAGATTTAAAATGTTTGCACCCTTGAGACTTTAAAGGTTAGGGATTTTGCTGATTTCTGAAATACCTCATCACTATCCAAAGCACTTGGCTTCTCAGTAATGCTCATCTGCTCAATTATCACACTCTCCTTTGCCCAAATACTGCAGAGGCAGCTCTTTTTGTTGAAACTGAAAAATTTGCAAAATATTTAACTCTTCATTTTCTTTCTGATTCTCACTGCAGAGCTGGTTAAAAGCATTGAACACTATCCATGTCACAGCCCAGTGAGCCTCCTTCGATTCTTTCCACTAGTTTCACACCCTTGATCTGAGTCTCCTGAAAAGTCTCAGGACATAGGCAAAAGGTAAAAAAAAGTATTTGCCAAAATGAAATACAAATGACTTCTGCTGCCATTCACAATATGGCTCTCATTCCCCATGTGGAACTGCAGAGGTCTGACCTTCATTGATGATAATTCTAACAATATCTGGTCTTCTGTGTTATTTTCAGAAACATTCATTAAGTTCTGTTTATAGGAACGTAGGGCTTGTCTAATAGGCATTTCCAAAACTATCCAAACACCCCTATCAGTCCAGTTCCAAAAACTTTCAGACGATAGCCAGAGTAACGATCCTACTCTGGGTACCACTTTTCCATGCTACTCATTTTCCTGCTGCAAAGACCCAACATCTGACATCTATAATTCAAAGAGGTAGAGGCTTATTTGGACCTAGAGTTCACTAGACTCAAGCAATGGACCACAGTCTCCAAGGCAGGAACAACATGGCAGAAAAAAGATGTCCACTAAGGTAGGCTGAGAAAACTCTGAGGACCCAGGAGGATAACTCGGCCTTTAGGGAATGCAACCACTGATCACTCTTTCTGGCCAAGGCCCAGTTCAGATTGGGAGATTTGGTGGGGACATTTTAGACCTAAACCATGAAAATTAATATATGTCTTTTTTATTAAGTTGCAAGATTATATGTTTGAATTTGTAGCAAATTTTTACCTGATAGAGATTTTGTAGATTTGATAGACCTCTTGTGCCATGAAAAAGTGTGAATTGAATGAGACACAATTAGAGAAAGTCAGAAAGGAAGAGAATGCCTCCATGTTTCTTTGATTTCTTTTTCTTTCTTCAGAGGTAGCACTGAGCTCTCCATGGAGACTTGATTGGCCTCAAATTTAGATCTTGCCTCTGCTTCTCAAGTGCTAAGAGTATAGGTATTAGCCACAAGCCCTATATATCATTCATGCTTCTGATGTGGGTGTTTGAGGATACAATTCGTGTGCAAATGTTTGCTATAGTCTGTATAGCATTTTCTTATAGTGTATTTGTCTGTGATACCTGCTATTGCTGTAGTCTAGTCCTTAATATGAAAACAACCTCAGAGATCTGTCAGCATGGGAATGAGGAGGTGATAATCAGAGCACTGGATTAGTCCACACTGCCAGATGAGTAACTGGAAGATCATGAAGAGGTGTTGTTGAAAGCAAGGAAGTGGCCATCAGAAAATGTGTCAGCACCTCAGAAAGTACTTGGGCTCATGCTTAGGACTCTTTCGGTAAGTGTGACAAAAATTCCTTGAAGAAGAATCAATTTTACTTCTCTTTCCATTTCATTTTTTGGAAGGAGAAATAGAAATGAGATATTAATGCATATACCTTTAGTAAATTTAATTGTTTCAGAGAAGGCAGGGAATATTGTATGGCAATCATACAAACATTCAACAAATACTTAATAATTTCTCACTATGCAGAGAAAACTGTCAAAAGTTTGAGTGAAGAATTTAAGCCAATAAGGGAGCTTTTCATGAAAACATGTTATTGAGGAATTTTTCAAGCAGAAAGAACAGAAAGTGCAAATACCCAGACTGATTGGAGTGGAGAGGGCATGAATAAGTTTACTAGTTAATAAGCTTGAAGCAATGTCAAGGGACCTAAGCTTCTAAGTCCCTGAAGAAACTTTGATTTTCACTGAAGGATGGGCAAAAAGTTTTGGAGCAGAGTGATGCGGTTCAGCTAACATTTTAATAGGAAGATGTTGACTGCTGCACTAAGAACAGATTGTAAGGAGCTAAGTTTAAGCAGCGAAGAGGCTGCTAATGAGGCTGTGGGAATGGTTTATTGAGAGACCACGTTAGTTGTGTTAGCATGAAAGCAGGGCTTGTTTTGAATATAGCTTTAAATGAAGCCAGCAAGATTTGGTGCAAAATTTAAAATAAGGGACAGATATAAAAATCAAGTCTGAATGCAACAGGAGAAGTTATTTCCACAAGGAAAATAAGAATGGTTTGTCCAGACAAAGGGAAAATCTTGCCTTGTGGCAAAAGCAACAGTTGTACACTGCAGATACCAAGACAGTGTGTCAGAAACAAGGCAGAAAGAAAGGGTACTGTTGTCATCACTGTGACAAAAGGGGACCGATTATCAATGGAAATCATCTGATATTAATGTCCAGAATTAAAGACTCCAGTGCCTTAAATTTCCTTTTAATTTTTTTTATTAATGAAATGCAAGTAGATACTAAAAAGAAAATATAAAAGGTAATTATCTTCTATGAGAAAAATAAAGCAAAATTTCATTAAAAAGTCAGAAAATAACCATAGTTAATATAGGGAGTATCATGGTCTTGAAAGACTGGCCAAAGTATGTAACTCAGAGTACAATCTCTATGCTCAAAATTGAGGTTCATAGTCCAATCAGGAAGAGTGGCTAAGCTTATAAGAGGTTTTTGTTGATGATCCTTTTTGCTATCAGAGAGGAAGTAGACATCTGGACAATCATAGAGGGGCAGGCAGAAAGGGTAGCAAACACATTTGAACACCTATGAGGCAATGGGAAACTTAAAGAGTGAGTAGTGTCAGTTTTATCTTATTGTCTGTCTGTATACTTGATGCTGGTCCACTGACACGTAGGGATCTAAATTCCTATTTTTCCTCCATAAGTGTACAAATCAAAAATTGTACAAGACCTTTTTCTGACTAAACAATGGAATAGTAACTAAGCAGAAGGGTTGTTCCTAGTCACTGCTCTAGCTGGGGCAATGCAGATTGCGTCCTCAAAGATGTACACAGAGAGACCACAATGAATGCAATAAACACAAACTTTTTCTAACCCAAGGACAATATTATTATGTGCATGAAGGTAATAATTCATTTCAAGACACGTAGATTTGACCTTTCAAAATAGAACGAAACAAAACCGTTTTCCAGGTATGGATACTAAACATGAAATGAAATATAATTTGAAAGAATTCTTTAGGTCAATTGGAAATATTGGCAAACTAAAATACTATTCACCCAATGTAAATGTTATTTCAAATATGAACTAATTTCTATCAATTTGTCCTTATTTGTATCCCAGTGACATGTGGAAGCAATCAGGAAAAAAAAATGCATCTGCTGTACGAAAGCTTTGTCATAAAGTGATTGTCCGCAAGGCAGAGTGCTTAATCAGTATTTCCTTTTTTTGTTTTTTCTTTTTAATGTATCAGTTATTTGATTAGGTTCTTAGTAAAAAAATAATTTAGAACACTAATTTGTGAGGATAAATTCCATTTGTCAGAACAAAAATGGATCTCAAGTAGACCCAGAGCTAAGGAACAGCTTTGATTTTTGTTAAAGTCTGTGAGTGCACTGCTTTCTGATCCACCTTATGCGACTCTGAAATCTGGCATCTCTCTCAGTGTCAAGGATCTTACCTTCTGGTGTCTGGGTTTCTGCACCTTCTTATTCTCGAAGTAAGCATCAGTGAGGTGTTTGGGGACTTTCACTTTGATGATATCAATTTTTGTAGAGGTGGAAATAACTAATTTCTGGTGTGTTCTTCATAGAGGAACATGATTAAGGCTAAGAGGCCCAGTCACAAGTAGCAAGTCACTGGCAAACTGCTTCAGGAAGACTACTCTCTTGCCTCTGTGATGCCTAGTGAGGATGATCAAGATGGTGCCTGGAGTGATTCTGGTTCAAAGTTTCCTCATATGCTGACTGAAGTGTTTCTTGCCGTGGTTCAAGAGCTTTTGGGGAACATCTTAAGTAGGGTAGTATCTAAGCAATTTTTGAAGCTTAACCACCCAGGTATCAGGTATCTCTGTTCTTGTTCCCACTGACTGGTTTTGTGGTCATAGCAAGAACTTTCTCCTTTTTCTTCCCAACTTTTGATTTAACAGCTGTGTTCTTTCTCTTGTAAAAGCCTTTCTGGAATACATGGCAGATCGGAAGTATCTACCATTTCCTCTAACCAGGAGAGAATTTCGGCTGCAGTGGGGCTGCCCCTTTTTGGACTTGCCTTCACCTTACCCTTTTCATCAGTACCACTGGCAGAAGCTTTCTTGTCTTCTGGTTTCTTCTTTTTAGTGTCTGGCTTCTCAGTTTTTTTACCTACCATCTTGCAAGATGGGAAAGAGAACTAAGTTTCCTAGTATTTGTTGACCAATTAAAACTAAGCATAATTTGACTATGGTTATTTTTTCTTTTTTTCATTTTATTTACAATGCAAAGTGTATTTTTTTCACAGAGGTCTTTCTTTTATTGTACTAATAATTCATTGACATCAATTCCAACAAATGACCCATCCCTTCATTCTCTGTAAGGATTTTTCATGTGTGCCACTCAACTCTAAGCACAGATGCATGTGAGAGAACCAATGTACAGCCAACCTAACTCCATAAAGCTCCGGAGCAACAACTATTACATAAAATATGTGCTTGGTAGACCATCAGCCTCCCAGCAGACAAATATTATCCTGATTTTTGTATGTGTGCTTTTTAACATTGATATCAGGCCATGTAACATCAACCACAACATAGATTTTGATAATACCTGGAAAAAATTCTGTGACGTTTTCATATTACTGCACAACAAATGAAGTCCTGACCAAATGCAGCCAGACTGTTATCACTAGAATGATAAAACTCTTGAGTACATGATATCTACAAATTACTTTCTAATGCTGTTCCCATGGAAACTTCTATTCAGTTGACTTGCAGTTAGCTGTTCCCAAAGGTAACCTACTTAAGGGGTTAATTCATTTGAAACTATTTAGTAAGTGTCTCTGTGAAAAATGATGGGCATATATGACAATCACATGAAACAAAGGAGTTCAGGATAAGGTAGAATAGTCAAAGAAAGCTTCTGCTGTGTAAGATTTACATACTTATAAACTTCTTCCACAAAAGTTGATTCTGGATATGTATGTGAGTCTTCCCCATATGCCTTCTTATTTTAATTCTCAGGTGTGTTGCTAGATGCACTCATATAGCTGTGTTTTTATTTTTTTAATTATTTTATTTTATTTATTTATTGTGCCCAACTCAGCCCACCCTGGAGGTGGGGCTAGTGTGGCATGTGGTGCCAGGGATCAAACCGTGGTCTCTGCTCTTTTGCCTAAGCTTGCCTAAGCAGGTGCTTTAGACCACTGAGCTATCTCACTGGTCCCCAATAGCTGTCTTTTTAAAAATTTATTTATTTATTTATTTATTTGCAGAACCAGGGTTTGAACTCAGGCCTTGCCAGGCAAGTGCTTATTCCACTGAACCATCTTCCCAGCCCTCATATAGCTATTAGACTCTAACTTCCAATTAAGTTTAAGGCAAGAACAAAGGAATAACAGTGAAAGAGTTAAAAAGATTTCAAAGATCAAGACAAATAAATCCCTATCATTAGCTACTAGATATCCTCAATTTTATTCATGGTATACATATAGCCTGCTGTCAATATTCTAGTGAAACGCGGAAACACAAAATCTTACCATGGAATTCTCAAATATATTGCTATATTACTTATCAACTATTTAATTTCAGTCATGGATCTTCAATTTACCTCTTTGTGCTGTCTTGAATTTTGAGTTTTAGCTGATATTTGATCTTTTTCCTCTTCTCTTACTTTGAAATATGCTTCAACTTAGAAATATAACTTTTCTTTATCCCATTAGCTATTCTCTTTCCTTATCAGACTCTTACTAAAGGCATCTTTAATAAGCCTACAAACACCTCAAGGACAAGCCTAATATTTTGTTCTCTTTTAAGTCCACAAAGCACCAGAAACTAACAATAAAAAAATCCTATTTGATACTCTAATGATCAGTTTCCTAGTGATTTCAAAGGTTTATGAAATTAATTAAGCAGTGTTTTTACACACTTGATGGATTATTTGAGCTTAGAAAATTTGGTGATCTCGTAAGCCAAGAAAGCAAATGAATTCTATATTATTTTTGTTTCAGTTTGTACTGATTGGTTGTGGGTTTGAGAATTTTTTGTTATGTTGTCAGTCCCCTGGTTTTCCTCTATTCTAAATTGTTCATGTACCTTACAAACTTGCTTTAGATTACCTATATTTTATTTTCAGTTGCATGTGTGTGTGTGTGTGTGTTTAATCCCCACATTGTTCCATCATTGAAATTTGACACTGCAAATATATCTTGTATTAACCTACTTTGTTTGATTGTTTTCTGGGTGGGGGAAGTGAATCCAGGGCCTTCTCACTGAACTATATCCTCAGCCCTATTCGTTCGTTCTTTCTTTCTTTTCTTTCTTTCTTTCTTTCTTTCTTTCTTTCTTTCTTTCTTTCTTTCTTT
>NDGM011223580.1:792-17834 GCA_002564305.1 Octomys mimax
GCTTAGCTTAGCTTGTTCTAAGTAGGCGCTTTAGACCACTGAGCCATCTCACCAGCCCATGGAGGGCCCCTTTTTTAAGAGGGGGTCTTGCTCTATAGTTCAAGCTGGCCTTGAACTTGTGACAGTCCTACTGCCTCAGCTTCCTGAGTGCTGAGATTATGGGTGTCAGGCACCATGCTGCAGAAGGAGACTTGAATCCTGGTTTCTGTAACATATGTACCCAGGAGGCCAAGGCTGCCTTAATTGGCCTTTCGTGCACAGGTTTGTGGAAGAGGGGAAACGGGTAAAATTGGGTGCACGAGTGGCAGGTTGTGTGTGCCCACAGGATGCCTGGGATTATGCTGCACCTGGTGCAGGGGAGGGACCAGAGCCAGGACTGTGGTCTGTGGCTGCCTCATGTCACTGGTGAGGAAACTGAGGCATGGGACTTGCCTAGCACGGCACACCATCCACTTCAGGACAGGTGGGGGAGGGATCGGGCCTGGGGAGGGTGCTACAGGGTAAAGCCTTCAGGTGCTTGTCCTGCCTCCCTGACCGCTGGGGGTGTCAGCTGGCTGGGTATTGCAGCAGCTCAGAGGCCTGGTGCCCCTGTGCATGGCCTGCCAGGCCTGCAGCCTGTGCCCCTGTGCCTGAGGGCATCACACTGTGGACCCGCACTGGCCAGCCCTTGGCCAGCTGTGGAGGGCCTAATTGGTCTCCTGCAGGCCGTATTTTCTCGGGTATTGATGAGCCAGTGTCACCAAGACACAGCCCGAAGCTGAGCTAAACTCAAGACAGATCGAGCCTGTGCCTCATCAATCTGCCTGCGGCCGCTCTGCTGGACTGGGCAGGAGGGAGGCAGGAGGCGGTGTGGGCGGCTGTGCAGCCCTCATGGGCTCCCAGAGGGGTCTTGGGAAACCACAGAGCCACCTGTGAGGACTGCTTTGTCGATCCCTGCCTTGAAGCATGCAGGGTGACCCGGACCTGGCAGCCTGCCAGTCTCTGGCTTCCGACCTGGTCTTTCGCTGCCTGGGGAGAAAGTGTGAATTGCTCCCCGCTGCCCCAGGCTCTCTTCCTTTGCTCTCCAGCACCTATCCCTTCCATCATATTTCCAGTCAGGAGGCTGCCACTTGCTTCCTCAAACCAGACCCCTTCCTCGTGAGAGCCTTGCGTGGAACATTCTTGTCATATGCTGTCACCTAGGGCTGCTGAAGCACAGCACCCTCAGAGCTAACACACACACCAGGCCGGGTTGCTGCTGTGGTTTGTGTGCTCAGCCTCTCCTGCTCAGCCTTCTGGACAGCGGGAAGCAGGACTTGTGAGCTTCAGTTACCGTCTGGCCCACTGTGGTACAGGGACATGGGCTTCGGGCCCAGGAGGTGCTCATTTTTTGTTTCCTGCCACAGGCTAGGTACCTGGCACATAGTCCTCACATGTTTGAAGCATGAATAGCCCCTATCACTGTAGTAATTAAAAGCTCACTTTCTACTACTACTGGCATGATAGTCAGACTCTGTGTGACTTTCAAGGCTTCCAGGCTTCACCAGACCCAAGTGCTGCTGCCTAGAATTTGCTGCTTCTCATCTTTTCCTTGGTGAACTTCTAGGCACCCTTCAGAGCCCAGACAGACCCCAGCTCTCCTGTGCCATGTCCTTGACTGCTTCAGGCAGGGTTGGTTTTCTGCCCTGTGACTCCAGCTGTTGGGCACCAGGCTGTGTACAAGCCGTGGAGGAGACAGGGCTGGAAGGGTGGAGATGGGTCCAGGGCTGGATTCGGCCTGTGGGCAGAGGCCTCAGCCTTTCTGGAGAGGATGATAAAATGATGGCCTTGTGTTTTGCTTCCTCCATCCTCTTCGTGGCCCTGCATTGCCCCATTTTCCAGCTGAGAAGGGCACGACAGGACTTGCAACAGTTCCTGCAGAGCTGTACTTGAATCCAGAACTGCCTTCTTTCTCAGTGGCTGATGGACCAAGCTTCCTGGTATGTGGCTACCACGGGCTCTTGACTTCTGGTAGCTTCAGGTTCCAGAGTCTTTTGCTTCTGCTTGTAGTCTCAACCTCGTCCCCTTAGCAGGGTCCCTGTTACCTGACGGCCACTGCTATTTGTCCTCAGCAGCCCTAGTGAGTGTTTGCTGTGTAGAAATCCCTGGGACCAAACACGAGACTGGTGCGCGGTGGTCCGTGGGGACCATGAATGATTCTTATCCATCTCTGCATCTGTAGGTTGAGCCCCTGCCCCTGTCCTCTGTCCCTTGGCTGGCTCTGGGCTCCCTTTTTGTAGCCACCGTTTGTGCTGCTCACATGGCCCTTCCATGGAGTCCGGGCCAGCTGGCTCTGCCTGTGTGCCCTGTTCACCCACCACCTGGCTCAGGCTTTGGTTGCCACCCCAGGGGCTCCGTATCCACTGCTCCCAGCAAGTACTGGTGGGCACAGTGAGCAGGCCCGGCCCGCTTCATCCTTACCTCTGCTCTCCAGGCAGCTGTTGCCTCCCCACCCCCCACATGTGTGCAAAGGTGGAAACAGACTCAGAGAAACGCAGTAACAGTGAAGTGGGGCCAGGGTTGGGAGCCTTGTCTGCCTGTGTGTGTGCTTCTGCCATGCTGTGCCTCCTACCCCTCTCCCCACTGTCCCAGGAACAGTGCCCTCCTCCCCAGGCTGTTGCTCACCCAAATTCTATCCTCCTTCAAGGCCCCCTCAGAATGAGCAGCGCAGCTCTGAGTGGGGGAGACACTCAGGATTCCCCGACTCCTTCCCTCACTGCCTGCTGTCGGTCCCTGCCCACTGATTGCCTTAGACACCTTTCTAGGCCCAGGGACACTAGAAGAGGAAGCGCAAGCCAAGCAGTTGGACTCTAGGGCTTCACTCGGGGCACTCTGGGACCTGTAACCACCTCTCTGAGCCCCAGTGTCTTTCTCTGTAAGCTGTGGTCGGAAGGGCTGCGTGCCTGTGCGCAGTGTGGGAATTACACCTGCCGTGCAGGAGGTCCCGGTCTGTACCACATGCTCCTGTCTCTCACCCTGGCAGTCCCTGGCCGCCTCCAGACAGTGGACATCTCTTCTGTGCCTCCTGGCCCAGTGTGAGTGGGTCCCCTTCCTGGCTGTAGGCTTCTTGTGGGCTAGGACTGCCCCCCACTGTGGCCCCTCACCCCACCCCAGCCACCAGACCAGGGCTCTGCACATAATAGACACTTAATACATGTTTATGGAATTGAATTAACGATAAAATGAGATAATGGCCTGGAAGGAGCCTGAGTTGTTAGAAGGGAATGCACAGCGTAAAAACCAGGCATATTTTTTTAAGCAGATTAATCTGGTCTTAACTCATTCTAATAGCCTGCGCCCCTATTGGCCGAGGCCATTATAATAATATACAGCCAGGGCCGGTGAGCTGGGAGACAGCGGTGGCTCAGAGTTGGCCTTCTGGTGGATCCAGAGGGCTGCATCCTAGCTATACATGGAGCCAGGGCACCTGCCTGGGCCCACAGATGAGTAGGGGAGGTACACAGAGGTCGTGGGGGCTCACCTGAAGATAGGCAGCTAAAGGCCTGCCTGCCTGCAGGAAGCAGGAAGGGTTGCATTCTCTTCTTGATGCTGGGTGCCAGGACTGGAGCTGCCAGATTTCCACCTCATCAGGGCCATTATTTGGTCCCTCGCCCCCGTTGAACACCATCTTCACACACCTGCGGATGTAAGTCTGGTGCTGCAGGATGCATGAACCCCAGTAGAGGTCTGATAGCATCCACTCACACAGCCATCTGAATCTGAGAGACCTGGAGCTCCCAGAACTATTGGAAAGGGGGAATGATCTGGCTCCAGGCAGACTCGGTGGGGTAGAGGAACCCGGAGTAGCACTTTCCTAGTCACCTTCCCCGGCTGTCTCCTGGCCCTTCGTGAGTACAGATGAAAGGCAGGAAGTAGTAAGATTTGGCTGGACTGAGGACAGATCGGCTCAGTGGAGCTCAAAACAGGTGCTCACAGTGCAGGGGGAAGGATGGCTGGAACATGACAGCTGTGTTCCACTGGTCATAACTGCTGCCAGACCTCCTGTGCAACATCCTCCCTCAGCTCTTGAGCCCTACCAGTGCCACCAGATGACTTGGGACGGTGCCATCTCGCTGGCCTTTGGTTTGGTCTTGAGTAAGGTTTCTGTTACTTGTTAATTGAGCCTGTTCCCTGCTCAGTTGGTGGCCGCAGCAGCGAAGGTGACTGGCACAGCTCCAGGCATGGCAGAAGCTCTGTTGGGGCCCTTTCCCTGATTCTCCCCTCAGTCCCCAAGGGAGGGACCAGGCTGGGGTGCATCTGGTACCCTGTCCACAGCTCACCATAGAAGCCCACCGGTCACCTGTTGAGGAGTAGTAGTGGGGGATAAGGACATTTCACTCAGCTGGAGGCTGCCCCCCAGCTCAGAGTTTGCCAGGAGGGGGAGGGTCCCTTAGGAGCCCCCCCCCATTGCTTTCCACCTGCGTCCTAGCAGGCTGACAACCCTCAGCTGCTGGCCCAGCCTGGCAGGGCGGCTGCAGCTTTAATCAGCCATCGCTCCACTTTCCTTGGAAGGAGAAATTGCAGGTGGCAACTCGTAATTTCCCAGGCTTCTCCCTTTCATTAATTTCTCTCTGCAAAATGGAGGCTTTCTGCTGAGCCGGGGAATTGGCAGCCAAGCAAGCGAGCGAACACGGCATCGCTGGCCCGGCTGCGCTCCCTGCCTGGGTTGGGGGAGAGGTGGCAGTGGCAAGTGCTACACTCACACTGTTTTCTGTGCCCCCTCCCAGAGGCTGGAGTTCTATTCTGTTTTCAAATTGGCTTGCCAAGCCCCACTAGGTTTGGAAAATTGCTTGCTTCGCCCTGTGCTTGTTGCTTCATCCCCAGTGGGAAAAAGTAGAGGTGGGGACCTATCAGGGTCTCTTTGGGTGGGGTGTGAAGGGGTCTTATGCCCTCTGTACCCCCAGTGTCCACTGCATAGGCTCCTGGGCAGGGGGTCTCTCGAGGGCTCTTGCTGCCTCCTTGGAAGAGGGCTGGAGGAGCGGTGGCCACAGTGAGGTGGGCCATATGTTGAAGACACCTAGCTAGGGAGCCCTGCTGGGTAGGCCAGGGGGACAGAGACTGGAGAGTGGGCAGTCTGTAGAGGCTGGAGTCTGGGAGGATGGATGGAACGCAGGTGGGGAAGAAGTCCCTGCTGTGGAACAGCACATGCTTAGGAGCAGGAAGCGTAGCCCTCTGTTCATCCCGTAGCTGGTGGCTAAGCAGCCCCTTGGGAGACAACAGCATGGACTTGCGGGATGCGCCAGGTGTCTGGAGTGGGTTCAGTCTCCTCTGGGAACTGGGAACACCTGGTCAGATGTGCAGTTTAGAAAGAATAATGGGTGGTCAGTGTGAGGAGCATTGAGAGGGGGACATGAGAGGGCTGGGCCTAGGGCTGGGGGTGCTGACCTCAGGTGGGTGGCTGGGCCATTCTCCCTGGGTGGGGGAGGGGAGGTGGTCTGCATGAAGCAGGAGTGGTTGCTGCCTGGTATGAATTAGGGAACTGGGCCATCTGGTTAGCTAACTCACCAGCAGCTTTGGGGACCAGGAGACAGCACTGGTGGGGTGAAGCTGGGTTTTGTGTGGGTTTTACTTGTGGGGCCTGTGGGCTGGTGTTGGGGATTGGGTGGTATTTGTTGTAACTCTTGCTCGCTGTCTCCCACGGGCAGCCAGGGAGAGGGTCTGATGTGTACCCAGATCTCCCAGCAAGCTGTGCCTCCTCCAGGGCTCTCTCAGCCTCTCAGAGTCTGCTTCCTGCCTTGGAAAGAGCACAGGGCACAGGGTGGTTGGTAGACCTGGGGCTGGTTTAAGCTGGAGTTCTGGGGGTAGGAGGGGTCCTGTCGCTCGGCTGGACAGGATATGGTTGTCAGTCCCCCTTGGAGAGAGCACACCTGGTTCACATCCTCCACCAAGAGCACCTACAAGGCAGCACCCCAGTCCCAGGAACACAGTACCACTGTGGAGGAGCAGGCAGCAAGCAGCCCAGACCTAGAGCTCCTCTCTGAGCTCCTCTGGGCCTCAGTTTTCCCAGTAATGAAATGTGATGCCCTGCCTACCTCCCTGGTGGTATAAGTCAGGTCTGATTGTAACCACAGTGAAGGTCTGGCAGTCAGTGGATGGAGGGTGGCAGGCTTGCAGGTGAGGTGCCTGGTCCTCTCCCAGAGTTGGGGAGCCCTTCAGAGTCAGGAGGGGGAGGAGCAGAGCTAGGACCCCAGGGTCCAGGTTAAGGTGCTCATGCCAAGATGTGGGCCTTCCCTCCCAAGCCCAAGGCCACCTCCCCTCCTACAGAAGTCCCTCCCTGAGGTCTCCCCCACCCAGTCCCTACCTGATTCTCCCCAAGCTTTCAGTCTGTTTACGGAGTTTCTAGGCCAGAATCTAGCACAGCTTTGATCTTTTCTGAGGAATGGGCAGCTGGGGCCGGGCTGGAGCTGGCTGTATATTTTCTCCAGTAATGGGGTATTAAGTAGACAGCCTAGATGGGGATCTCCTGGCGGCAGGAGGGGGTGGGGCACAGCCTGCTTCACATCAGCCTGAAATATGGCCCTATCACCGCCAGACCTCAAAGGATGCTACCTTTGGGCTGGCTGAGAACCAACTTTGATGTTGTTGCAGCGGAGGGACAGGGCAGACTTTCCTGGCACAGGCCAGCTGCAGCCTCGGCCCCAGCTGGACGGGCTGTGGTCTGCCAGGTACCTGGCAGGGTAGCCAGGGGCCACCCTCTCCAGGCCCTTTCTCACCCCATCCTCCTTGCCCTTTTCTTGGCTCCCCTGCCCCAGCATTTCCCTTCCGCTCCCTCCCTCCCCTCCCTTCCTCTTCCTCCCTGCTTTGGCTTGAACCATTTCCAAGCTGTGTACGCCTCTCTCGCCCACAGACCCATCTCTCATCCACAGGGGTCCCCTGGGTGAGTTCAGAAAGGGCACAGGCTGCAGAGAGCAGCCAGGGTGCGAGGCGGCCTTCCCTTTCCTCACCTGGCTGGCCGATGGAGCTGAGCAGCGATTAGAAGTTGGGCCCGATGGCCTGGAGTGGATTCTCAGCCCTGGGCTCATCGTGCAAGTCGCTGACATCCTCTGAGCGTCCATGCCCAGGCCTCAGAACTGGGGACATGGTAACCACTGCCTACGGGGCTGTGTGCAGGTTAGATGAGGAAATTCTGCCAGGCGCTGAATGCGTGCCCTGCCTGAGTAAATGCTGTTGGTTGCTAGGCTCGCTATTTCTGAATGATCTAGGCCAGGGGCTGGGCCTCAGTTTCCCCCTTGGTATGTCACGGGAATAACCTCTAGCTTATGGTGTGAGGGTGGGGTCACATCCTATGTCACAGAAATTGGCTCAAGCAGGCTCCCAAAGGTGGCTATGGTGGTCGTTTCCATGAATGCTTTACCCCAGCATCTTAGGCCTATTTGGGTGCCAGGGCTGGAGGCTGTGTGGAGCCAGACATGGTCCTGGCCTAGAGTTGCCCCCTGCCCCAGCAGGTGGGTCACACAGCCCTGTGAGGGGGCGGTCAGAGCCCGTCAGCCCCATCTGGTGTGTGCTTTGAGGATGGCGATGGGGTGGGTCCTAGAGAAGCCCTGCTATGGCACCATGGGCCGAGGGCTGCTGTCTTTCCTGGTCTTGTTCTTTCCTTCTCCCTGCCCCAAGTGTCCTCTGGAGACATCGAGGGCTGGGCAGGAGAGGGCTCAGTTCTTGTCTCTGCCACTTGCTTCCTTTTCTGGCCTTGGTTTCTTTCTCCAGAAGTGGGCTTGGTGGCCTTCCTTGTGTGGCATGGAGGGTGTGAGCCCTCAAAGGCTAGAGGGCCATTGTGAGCCTCTCCCTCCCTTCCCCTCACCCCTCCTAACACAGCCGCCACAGGACAGGATGCACAGCCTGTGCCTTCACCTCTATGCCCTCCGCGTGTACCTGCTGCCACCCCTAGGTAGATCAGGAGAGAAGGCTGCCTGCTCTGCTCCATTCTCGTTCTTACCACAGACCC
Source organism: Octomys mimax (assembly GCA_002564305.1). Lineage (NCBI taxonomy): Eukaryota > Metazoa > Chordata > Mammalia > Rodentia > Octodontidae > Octomys > Octomys mimax. Next base: position 8,753 of record NDGM011223580.1, read on the forward strand.
CTGACGGTAGCCACCTCTGGCCCTAGCACTGTCTCTTGTCAGTCCTGCCCACCCTGTGAAACCCAGCCTCAATATCCCCATCTGGAGAATGGGTCTTGTGACACCTGACAGTGCTGTTACTAGTTTCTAGGTCCTGCTCAGTGCACAGTGCCCTCTCAGCTTTCCTGAGCACAGCCCCTTCCCTGCTGTCCCTTCAGCTGCCTGTGTTACTTCCAGCGTCACCACCGGGCCAGTGTAGGCTTCTGTGCCCCCAGCAGTTCCTCCACAAAGGTGCCTGGTCCTGGGCTCGGGCTGAAGGACCTGCGAGGTTGTGTGGCTACGATGTTCCCGCCCTAGGCCCAGCATATGCCTATGGCCTGAATGGCTGCCCGGCCAGGGGCCGTGTGCGCTTGAACAGGAACCTGCCACAGGGAACTACGCCTGGCTGGGGGAGAGGGCTGAAGCCCTAAAGAACCAAGGTTGCAACTAAGTCCCCTAATCCCCAAGCACTGGGTCTCCTGTTCCCCTCAGAGATCTGTGTTGGCTTTGAGATGCAGTTTAGAAGCTTTGGTGGCTCCAGCACGGCCCTGGCCCCCTCTTGCCCCTGCTCTACCAAGCACGGTCCCCAATGCTGGGAACACCTATCCCTGGGTCCCTGTCACAGCCCCTCTTCCTGTGCTTCTGGTGGGGATGTGATGGTCACCCCCGCTTCTGCCACATGAGGGTGGGCCCCTCCCGTCGGGCTCACCTGTCTCCTTGTGGCCTCGCAGAAACTTCTCGGTTACTCTGCCCACATGGGCTCCTTGGAGCCCTCCATAAACATCCCAAGTGGCTGAGTCTGGCTCTGGAGCTCCCACCCAGCCTTGCTTCTGGCTGCCAGCAGCCACTTGCACCCCACCCTGGGGACTTCCCTTGGCCTTGGGGAGACACTCCTGCCACCACCCCATAGCAGCAGCTGCCCCCTCCACAGAGGCCCCCACTGGCTGCCCCTGGCCTGGTGTGGTTGTGAGAGCACACAGCAGGCTGTGGCCCAGGGGGCAGAGGCTGCCAGGGCGCAGCAGGGTCAGGATGGAATGTGAGGGCTGGGGTTTTCTGAGACTCTCCCTTGTCACTAGGTCACTAAGGTCTCCACACTCGCCCATCCTCCACAGCCAGAGCCCTGCCCCTGGAGCTCCTGGCATCTCTGACAGCCTGGCTTTCTGATCTGGGAGTCCTGATGCCAAGTTCCGGGCCTACCCCTTTATTGCACACTCTGTGACCTAGGACAAGCCCCCTGCCCTCTCTGGGCCTCAGTGTCCCCACCTGTGAAAATGGGTTGCACCCCTTAGAAACCACAGGACCCGAGGTCCTGAGCCTGTTAGGCTCACTTTTTCTCCCCTCACTTGAGCCAATATTAAAAAGAGTAAGCCTTTCTCATAAAAAAACCAGATTTCTAGCTTTGTCTGATAAAGAGGCCGCCAAGCCAGTAGCCTGCCCCCGGGAAGAGCCTGGTGGGCTTGCTCTGTGCCCCCTGCCTGGCCCCTGAGCAGGGACCCTTCTGTCTCCCTTACTCTGTGCACCCCCCCCCAAAGGTTTCTCAACCACCTCCCCAGTCTCTGCCCCAAGATAAAACTGCATTCTCCCCCAACCCCCAAAATTCTAGACAATCTGCCTCGTTTTAAAATTCCTTCAGCAGCCCCAGGCCCAGCAGCTTCTCCCAGTGAAGGAACCAAAGGAACGAGGCCCGCTGCACGTGACTGTGCTCTGCGGCTGGGAAGGCTTTGATGTCTTGGTGATTGCGGAGCGCCCCTCCCCCTCCAGTCCCTCCCCTCTATTCTTCCTCGGCTCTCTCTCCCCTCTTCCTCCACCCCCTCCACTTTTCCCTCCTACCCTTCTCCTTCCTCCTCGCTCCTCCCTTCCTCCCTCCCCTTCCCCCCTCTGCTATTCTCTACCCTTGCTCTCCTGGTGCCTACCAATTGTCCTCTGCTCCTGCCCTTCCTCACCTGGCTTCCTCTTACCCTCAGAAGGCTGAAGTCTGAGGTGCAGCAGTTGCAGCTTTGCTGGCTGGGGGAGAAAATGAAGAGTGCCTGGTGGCCAGGGAGGTGTTGCCCACTGGGAGGAGTGACACCCCTCCATGCTGTACCCACGTCCCACAGACTTCTACCAGCATGTCTTGTTTTGCCAGGGCTTTCTAGTTTGGGGGTCGCAGCCCTTCTTGAGGGCAAACAGGCCCTGGGGCGTTGAAGGCTGGCTTGAAGAAGCAGGGAGACAGGAGTGGGGTGCAGATGAAAAGGCAGCCCCCACAGGAGGAGGGGCGGCAGAGGGAGGGGGCAGAAGACGTTCTGAGGGGACCCTGGCTGCTGTTCTGCTTGCCCAGCCTCTGCTGCCCTCACACGCTGGCATCTCAGGCCCTGCCTCTGGATTTGTCTGGTGGCCTCTCTGAACCCCTCCTTCCTTCCCACAGAGGGAAACCCTGCGTCTGAGAGTCACAGTCCCAGTCATTTGCTGTGCCCTCCTGACATGCCGTGGCTGCTCCTGCGGGCTGGCCTCCCAGTACCAGCTGCAGGGCCTGCTCAGCCTGACCCGCCTTGGCCTTGCTCTACTTTCTGTGGTGAAATCTGCCTGGCTAGGTGTGAGAGGGGCGTGAAAGGCAAATGGAGAGCAGTGAGGGCAAAACTAACCATGCCAGCCAGCAGGCCTCCTGTGCGCCTGGCCATTCTCAAGGAACGAGGGCATCCTGGTCCTGTGCCTCCTCTCAGGGGCACAATGGTGGGGGGCTTATCAGGCCTATGTGAAGCCCAGGCCTTTGCTGGGAGAGCCCAGGCAGGAGGCTCTTTAGGGATCTCCCGGGGAGCTTGGCCACCTCAGCAGCCCTTCTCCCTTCTTTCTGCCCACTTCACTCTTTGGCACTTTAGACATATTGGGGCTCCTGCCTCCTAGAGCACCCCACAGTAGCAGCAGCAGCTGCTGCTGCTCACAGACAGGGAATCTGGCGTATACCCCAAGGAACTGTGCAGCTCTGAGTAAGTGACTGGCCCTCTCTGAGATAGTGACAGGTGGAGATGGGGCAATCCCTTCTTTCCCACAGGCTTGTTTTAAATAGATGGAGAGGACAGATGATGAAAAGGCCCTGGCACTGTACACAGATGTGCACAGCTGGACTGTCTTCCTTGCACCCCCAAGGGCCCAGCCCTGCACCAGCACACGCTCCCACGCGCCTGCTCGGCCTGTGTGTCTGCGGTACAGCCCTTGCACCGAGCCCTGAGGCGCCTCACCACTGGGAGGAATGGTGCCAGACTGCTGGGGGCCGGGGACGACCAACACAGAACCTTTGCTTTTTTAGGGCGATCCATGGGCAAGAGGGGTTCACACGTGACATGTCTGTGGGTTTGTATCTGATGTGTGGTTCACAAGTCTGGCCAGATTCCCCCGAGCCTGCCTGTGTGGGCTGGGAGAGAAGGTCAGGGTGGGCAGCCCTAGGCTGAGAGGCCCCTGTAGCTGTGTCCACTGAGACACTCAAGATAAGCCCTGCTTATCCTGGGCCACTCCTTGTTCCCAAAGCTCCATGAAGGTGACCAATCCCCATCTGTGTTTAGGGGACATTCTCAGCCCAGGCCTGTGGGTGATGGGTGGTGGTGGTGGCGGCTCTTTGTCTGAATTTGTCTCTGTCTTCAGTGCTCAGACAGTGTAACAGTGCAGCCCTTGATATGCCCATTTTACTGAGGGGCAACATCCTTGCCTTAAATCTGCCAGCTGGGTCTCTGGGCCTGCTGGAGCCAGTTGAGTTTAGGGGTTGGGATACAGGTTCTGGGGACTCAGTTCTAACCCTGAGCCCTTCTCCACTTGCTCTGTGGCTCTGGGTGAATGACTGTACCTCTCTGACTGAGCTCAGTTACTATGCCTGCTAATTATAGCATTTTCCCCTGGGAGGAGTCAGTGCTGCAGCATAAGGCGCCAGGCCGGGAGTAAGTGCTTCCTCAATGTCAGCTGTGGTTGTTGCTGTTTTTATTATTATTTGACTTGAAAATCTCCTCCTGCTCCACGTGCTGCTTCTACCGTGCTTGTCATTTGTGAAAAGCTGAGCTGAATAATAAATGGGGACAGGGCCTCCTGGGTCTCCATCCAGCAAGATTATCCCCTGTACCCTGCCCAGTGCTGGTGTCAGTAGGGCCCCTTTGAAGCTCTGGCCATGAGGACTAATGTGGCCTGTCCTAGTGGCCTGGCCAGGGTCCCACTGTGGGAGCGGGGGTCTCAGCCCTGCTTGGCCTGCCTCCCGGCTGACAGCTCGGGCACTGTGAGCTGGCTGCCAGCCAAGCTCCTTCCTCTCCCGACTGGCTGCCATCCCGGGCCCGATGCCAGGGGGCCGGCTGGTGGGCAGCAGCTCCAGCGCTGCAGGGCTATGAACCCAGCCAGGAGACTCAAGGCAGGGCTGGGTATTGGGGCCTCTGACTGCCCCTTGTAGCCTTTCCCCAGGGAGCTGGGCACAGCTGCACCAGTCTTGGCACTGCCCCCCAAGTTGGGACTTCCACAGATCCCTGAAGAACAGATTGTTAGATGCAACAGCACAATCGGCAGTCAGATCAGAGGGTCAGTGGAGTAGGCAGAGCCTCCTGCAGCCTCTACATCTGAATCCAGAAAATGGAACCAATTTATATCTTCACGGCCTGTCCTGTGTGCCACACAGACAGCTGATGCCCCAGGGTGTCCATGGGCCCAGGGCCTGTGCTGGGGGTAAGGGATGTGGTGCTTCATTGGCTGAGTTCAGGGGGATAGGCGCTGCAAAGATGATGGTCATAATGGTGGTGATGCTGCTGTTGCTAGGCAATGCCAAGGGCTCACACACCAGGTGCTGTGCTGAGTCCTTCCACAGGTGAACTCCCTCAGGAGTCACAACTCCCCTGAGGTAAGGACTGTCCTTCCCCCACTTCATAGATAGGAGCAGATCCACTTACACCTTGTTTGTGGCCAAGGCAAGATTGGATACCCCTGCAGGCAGGGATCTGAGCATTGAGGACACTTTGCAGGGAGCTGGCTCCTCTGTGTGGGGCGCTGCCTGGAGGAGGGATGGCTTGATGGGCATAAGCTGAAGGTTGTGTTGGATTTCTGCTGGTGGCCAAGGTTGGGGGTTCCAGGAAGTCTTATGTGGGGTTTTTAGGTTTGCTTTGTGGTGCTGGGGATTGAATTTGGGCTTTGTACGTGGTAGGCAAGCACTCTGCTGCTGAGCTATACCCCCATGCCCGAGGGAGGTTAATCTGAGGAGGTGTGACTGTCCTGAGCCAGTTACGCAAAAACAAGTGCATCCCAGAAAGGGGGACCAGCCAGGCCAAAGGTCCTGTGACTCAGATGAGCTTGGGCTTGGCATGTTGACGGGCCTGAAGGAAGACTGCATCTGGGGAGCATGGAGTGGAGGCAGCTGGCGGGGGCTGGGTCCACTCAGGCCAACTTCAGTAAGAGGAGTTTGGGGACAAAGGTAAGAGGAGTTTGGGGACAAAGGTGTTCGTTTGTCAAGGAGGAAGTGCCTGGGTGAGGGTTAGGTACTGTGTCCCAAGTGGGCTTTCCATACCAGTGGGGTTCATCACAGGGTCTCTTGAGGCCCTTGTCCTATATTGGTGGTTGTTTGGGTTGGGATTGACCAGGCTGCCTCTGCCTTGCTTGAGGCCCTGTGGAGGCCCCTCGAGCCACCTTCGCCCTTTGCACAGCTGGAGTCACTGAACTCTTGGGCCCAGATGGGAATCTCGAATCTGTATCCCTGGTGTGTACTGTGCTGACTTGCTGCTCCTGGCTTGGCTGGTGACTGCAGCAGGCCTCGGCCTCCCTCTGGGCCCCATTGCCTTCATCATTTCAGTTGGGACATCAGCGTGTACTTCATGGTTGGCCCAGAAGGTTCAAGGAGTGAATCTGCAAGTTCCTGCCTGCAGCCCAGCAGGGCTTCCGTCTGCGGCCGCTGTGGCAGGCCGGAATACTAAATCCGTTTGGCCGCCGGGCCCAGTACCCTGGACAGCAGCAGCCTGGCCCTGCCCTCTCGGGGTTGGAGGGCGGTCCCTTCCCTGCCTGCCTCCGTCCCCCCCACCTTCCTGCTGTCGCCGCCACGCCCACCCCCCTGAGCCTCTCCAGGCCTCCCTGCCACTCCTGGAGTCTTTAGTCTTCGGCTCAGTCTGGTAATTAAAAACCTTCAAGGGGGACTTTATTGAGTTAGCATTAGTTATTTTGTCAGGCTGGGAGAGCGAGAGAATTATCTGTCCTCCGGGAGAGGGGGCTGGGGCGAGGGCCGCGGGTTGAGATTGGCAGATGCCAAGTGCGCCCAGTGTGGCCGGTGGTGCGGCGTGCTCCCAGCGGGCCTGGGGAGGAGCAGACCCGGTGATCCCGCCGAGCCCTGTGTCCACTTCCCTTCTTCCTGGCTCCTGATCTGAGGCTCCATGTACTCCTTTTTTTCAAAATGAGGGTCTCCCCATCCGCACCCCTGTCAAGGTGAGGGGCTCTTTTCCTCCTCAGCTGGGCCTTGGGGCCTGGCTAAACCTTTCCTCTCCAGGCCAGGCCTTCAGGCTGGGGCTGGTTTGGGGAGCCCCGAGCACTCTCTATCCACCCCTTCCCATCACCCTGAAAGTGCCCTCTTGTAGAGCCAGGTGAAGCTTGCCAGGGGTTCGGAGCCATGGCCCTTGGCCAGTCCCTCTTTTGGCCCGCAGGGTCTCACCTGCAAACTTAGGACAGCAGTCCCTGCCCCTCTGCCTTGTCCTGAGCAAGACAAGAGGTAAAAGGTGAAGTCCCTTGTCCTGGAGAGACCCTCTTTATTCCCCGGCCTCTGCTTGAATGCTTGGCCCCAGGAAGGAGCTGAGCAGTCTTTGCCCAGTCAGCCTTTGTCCCCTCTGCTTGTCATTCATTTTGTGACAACCGAACACTCTCAAAGCTGTTGATAGTTGGACGGTAGATGTGGTCAGCCTATGTTTCAGATGATCAAACTGAGAAACTGAGGCTTGCAGCAAGGAGGTGGTTAACTCAGAGTCACAGCCAGGAGGGGGAGACTGGGTCCAGACCTGGGTCTGTCCCTGTCCCAGGAGCTAAGGGCCAACACTCCAAACCACTGAATGTTTCAGGGAAGGTGTGAACAAAGGGTACTTACCAGACTGCTCTAGGTCATGGCATTTTCCTGGAGGTTAGGCCCTTGGTCATTTGGGCTTTGTGCCTGGCCCTCTGTCGTGCTTACGAGGCCCAGTCGCAAGACAAGGGCCCTGCTTCTCCTGGCGAGGAGTCTCTGGGCAGGGTAGGTGGTGTGAGATCTGGGTCTGGAGAAGGGGAGGGCACTCAGCCACTTGTCTGCACCCCCTGTATTGAGACCATTGACATACATACCGGGAGGTATGGCGTGAACTCCAGAGCCAGCAGTGCTGGCCAGAACAAGGAGGTCAGAGTCCTGCCTGGGCCTCCTCATAGGTTCCAGGGCCCCAGTCTGTGAGGTCCTTTAGAGCCCTAGCAGGCCTCTTGCCCTTCGGGATTCTGCCCAAGCAACCCCTCTTCTGGGAATTGTAGGGTTTCCCAGGCCCACTTGCTGTCTGCTACCCCAGATCCTAGGGCCTACCTAGGGTACAGTTGTTAGCTCCTCCTTGAGGGCAAGATGGAGCCCCAGCAGGACCCCAGCCACAGAGCATCTGCTGGGTTCCTGTGGGGGGTCCCAGCTCTACCTCAGAGCCCTCATCTGTGAAGCACGTCCCATGGACAACACTGGTACATGGGGACTGTAGGACAGGATAGGGCAGAAGGGATCCTGTTACTGTACCCTTGGCCCTGCACACACGTTCTATCCTGAGCACTGGAATCTCCGGGGAGCAGGACAGGGAACACAAATCCCAACCTGACTGCCATTCACTGTTGCCTCCCCCTAGCCTTGGGGTCTGGGTAAAGGCTCCCCTGTGAGGCTATGGACAGTGAACCCAGCTACCAGAGAGGCCTATGGCTGTTCATTTGTGCTTTGTCTCTAAGCCTCAGCTTCCTTACCTGAGCAGTGGGAGAGAAGGCTTTGGTTTTCTCATGTGTGTGGCAGGAGCCTGGCACTTGCCCAGGTTAGGTTTCTCAGGTACCTGGGGAAAGGAAGCAGCGAGTGTCCCTTACTGTTGGAGAAGGTGCTGCGGAGCCAGGGGCCTGTTCTGCATGCAGTTCCTCATTTGTGGTTTATGTAGCCATTCTCTTAATCTGTGCTAGAGAGGGATTCATCGGAGCCCCAGATTTCATGCAGCCCCACTGGAGCTCTCTTCCTTAGGCCGGAATGGACTGTGGAGATCATGAATCCCTAAGGAACATGCGTTTCTGGATCTCTGAGCCCGATGCAGTGGGCATCTGTAAATGTTCCCACTTGTCAGATAGGGTTGGGGGAGCCCTTGAAGGTCATTTCAGAGGAAGAGAGATGGAGTCCCTGCTGGGAGGGGCTGCGGTACAAAGGGGGGCTGCATGCTCTGGGTTTGGATGCTGGTTGTCTGGACCCATGTCTGACTGGGCCACTTGAATCTCTGCGGCTCAGTTTCCTTACTCATACGCAGGCATAAAGCTGCCTCCTATAGTTTTACTGGGACCAAACCAAAGAAGGGCATGAGGGGGCACTTTGCAAAGCCCCTGAAGATGGAGCTCCTCCTGCTGCTGTCCTAGGGGCTGTAGTGGGTCGGGTGGGCAGAAGGCCTGTCCCCCTTGGGCCCTGTGTGCTCTGGGAGGCTCTCCTCTTCCTTGGGTTACCAGGCTTGCCAGGAGCTCCCTGGTGCAGACCAGTGCTTCATCTGGCTCAACGGGGGTGGCCCAGTCAGTACCTGAGGCACCCACTGAGCCTCTGGGCTGGGGAGAGGCGTGTGAGGACCCTCCAGAAGCCAGAAGCCTCCTACTCTTGGGCTTCCCTGCTCCTGATATTCTCAGCCACACTGTGGGAAGAGGGTCCCTCCTTGTGCTCAGTGAATCTAGAGCTGAGGCCCACTGAGGTCTACTCCCTCAGACCCCAGCCTGCCCCCCAGGCCTGGTCAGACCACAGCTGAGCTCAGCCTCCCTTTGTTGGGGTCTCCTCTGCCACCCACATTTTTATATTTTGAGTAGATGAAAGATTTTCATTCCTTTCTGTGTGTCCTTTTTTTTTTTTTTTTTTTTTTTTTTT
>NDGM011223588.1:1045-12104 GCA_002564305.1 Octomys mimax
AAAAAAAAAAAAAAAAAAAAAGAAAAAAAATATATATGGCGTCTTTCTATAATCTACTTTTGGGAATTTATGTTTTCAAAGACAAAGAAGGCAAGACACTTAAGCAAAGGGAACAGTTGTTGTCTCTCATTAAAATGTTCAACTGTTCTTAGGATAAGCTTTGGAGATGCTTTATTTTCATTTTTAATTTGGTTTCAGCTTTTTCATTACATTTATGTTTAACTGGTCCATAAACATATTAATTGTATGCACGATGGGGGTAATATGTGAAGTTTTGTTCATTCATAGGTTCTGTGATATTTAAACCAAAGTAAATATGCCTATTATATTAATGAACACCTATCATTTCTTTATGGAGAAAATTTAAACTTATTCTCCTAGGTTTTGGGATGTATGCTATATGGCTGTTAGCTCAAGTCACCTTCTGTGCAATAGCACAGCAGAATTGCTTGATGTCAACTGCTACTTAGTATCCACTGAACAGTATGTCTCTTTCCTCTCCAGGTTATCCCAGCCTCTCATAAGCACCGCTGTACTCTTGATTTCTCAAAAATCAACTTTTCTGGTTCCACATATGAATAAGTGTACTCGATTCCCATTATGCTTTTAAAATGATATTTAAATGGTCAATGTCTGCAGTTTTAAACCAGTATAGTTACTTTTTTGGTTTTTGAATTTTCATAACATTCTTTTTTTTCAAAAAGAATTAAAAAGTAGCAAAAAGTATTAGAAATGATACAAAATTTCACCAAGCCAAGTTACAGGAACTCAACGATGCTTGTGATATTGCCCTTCAATAAGATAATCATGCTTTGTCTTCTCTCCTCCTCTGATTACTATAGCACTTTCCTTGCCTCTTCAGTAGTGTCACTACATCAGTGTTTCCAAGTAACGTGTATAAAATGTAGTTTGTGCTTCAAAATCCTACAGAACTTCTGATGCTCCAGCATTCTTAGGTTGGCAATCTAAACTCTTTAGACTTTGTTGCTATCTTTCTCTAAATTTTATTCTTGTTTTTCCTAAACTTTCAATTTCAACAAAGTGTCCAGTTATCCTTCCTGATAAATTCCTCACATAGTCTTATTTTAAAGACTTCAGCCATAGTATTGCTTCATTTAGAATTTACTCTCTCCTTCTTTGAAATTTCTAGCCTATCTTTTCAGATTGACCTGGATTGCTACCTTCCCCAAGAGGACATTACCAAACTGGCCAACGCGTACATATCCCCCTTTCCCAGTACACTGTTGTCATTCTTTCTCATTTGACGCTTAATTTATTGGAACATGAAATGTGAAAAGCAAAAATATTTTAATCTTTATGCTAATGGACAGTACGAAGATGTCCTACTCTTTTTTGGTGCTTCTTGAATGAAAAACACAGCATGTTTAATTCTTGACTAATATTTGCTTACTAGGTGGTCAGTAGCTTGAAAAATTACAGGAGGAGGCTTCCCAGGAATGTAAAATTACAACACATTTTTCCTACTGTGTTTATTTTATATTTATTTTTATTATAAACAGAAAAAGAGCAAGGGTGAAAAAAGGTTTTTATTTCCTGTAATTTGTTACATTTTTAATTAACAAGTTGAGTGTATTTTCTTTTTGCTTCTGACAAGACAAGGAGCTATGTTCAAGTTTGAGCTCTATGTATCCTTGTTAATTTAAAGACATGTATAAACACTATAATTTAAAATATATACATATATATATAACTTTTGTTTTTATTTTTGGAAATATGATATGTCTTTGCTCTTTGATTTACATGGAATATAATGAGAAATATTTTCCCCTACCTTAACTGTCATTTCAGTGAGAATATTGACCTCTATCTTTCACAGATTCTAAATAAATAATATTGAGTTTTTTTTCACTTAACAGAATGTGCATAAGAATTTTCAAAGTTGTCCACGATCTCTGTCTTTACTTTTCTCTTTGTTGAGACAAAACACCTGACACCCACAGTAAAAGGAGGGAAGGTTCATTTAGTACACAGTTTGTAGAGATTTCAGCCCACAGTCATCTGGCTCCAAGGAAGTGTGGTTGGACAAGGAGACACCAGAAGAGAAATAACTCCCTGAAGTAGAACGCAGAAAAGCAAGTCAGGGAAGGAAGCAAAGACACACCACTTTCTATCCCTGATATTGCATCTCACCTACCAGGATTAGGGCAGTGCCAATCCCATTAGTGAACTGATCTGGCGATCAACTTTAATCCCAGAACCCTTAATCTCAGCATTGCATCTCCCATCAATGATGCTGTCCGGATTCAGTCACTTCCATAAAGCCTGCACCCCATGACCACATGAGGTGTTGGAGCCTCCAGACTCAGAACCTGACCCATCTCCTGGTTTGATGCCATAACAAAAACTAACACCAGCTTTCCTCTATCAAAGCCAAATACTCCAAGCAATAATGTAAGTGTAAATCATATTCATGTTAGTCATATCCTCCTTGGTTACTTAATTTATACTTCTAACCAAGAAGAGTTAGTTAATAATGAGTGAAGACATTTCTTAGTAAGTCAAATAAAGATAATGACAGAAATATAAATGTAAATAGATTGGTTTTAGTTTATAGTTATATACTGTTTGCTTGGAAGGCACAAGTCATTTCCATTGTTTAACTTGATGTACACAAAAATGAAATCACCTTTAAGATTATGTGTGAAAACAACAACTGTGTCCTGTGTTGAGGCTCACAGTCAATATCTGAACTTTTGTGGCTTACACTATTAAATTTTAGCTATTTTAAAAGGAGCTCTGTGATTTTCGTGGGAAAAATATATCCTGAAGCCTTAGTTTTAATGTCCTGCCTTCGTGTACACACAACACTTTTGACACATGTAGTAAGGCAGCGTTCAAAGGAATGCTTGATTATAATTTGATTTAAGGGGATTTTTTAAAAGCCTTTCCAAAATGACACCATTGTGCCAAGTAAATAATTTCCTAATAACTATTATCAGACACCTATAATATATCTAAGTCCATTAGAAAAGGGTAAGCTATTAAACTTTAAAAAATATTTATTTATTTAGTACAGGGTCTTGCTATTTAGTTCATACTCATAGTGATCCTCTGCCTCAGCCTCTCCTACATTGGGATTACAGGCATGTGCCATCATGCCTGGTTTTGGCTTGGCATGGGATCAGCATGGCATGGCATGTGGTACTGGGTATTGAACCAGGTCCTTGAGCTTGCCAGGCAGGCACTTAGGCCACCAAGCTATCTCTATGGCCTAAACTCTTTTGAGAGAATAGACTTCTTCTGTTTAGCAATGGAATCTCTATAGTGCTTTCCATGGAGCATGCCCAGGAAGTTTTGTGTGAAATATTTTGAGATAGCGCTTGGTATCTTGCCTAAGAAGTAATCACAATGATTTTTTTTAGACACTAAATTTGTAAATTATTGAGTTAGTAATTAAAATTATGTGTCGTGTAAGTGAAACCAATTTCATTTATTTCAACCATTTTATTTATCATCTGGTCATTTTTATTGAACAATTTCAATTATTCCTGCTGTACCATGCTGGAGATGCATAATTTTAGTAAAAAAGAAAACAATAGAATCTAATCTATGTTTTATGAAGATTAAAGAGGAAGAACAACATATTCCTGAAAAAAATTTGTGTAAACTGTGCTGATACTTAAGAGATGCTCATGTCTACTCTTTTATTTATTGATTTATGTATTTATTCATTTGTGAATTGGTATAGGGTCTCACTATGCAGATCAGATTCATGGTGATCTTCCTGTTTTCAGCTTCCACAGCGCTGGGATAACAGGGGTGCACTACCATACCAAGACTTAGTGCACAGGGCATGGGGCTGGCATAGTATGTGGAACAGGATTTCTAATCCTGGTCCCTGCACTTGCTAAAGCAGGTGCTTAGTCCACTGAGCTATCTCAGCTCATGTCTGTTGTTAACCAGAACAAATAAACTGATAAACTAAATATAACTATGGTCTCTTATATAGGTTTTGACACCTAATGGAATTTTAAAGCCTTGTAAAAATTTGACAAATGTCATTTGTTGTGTGTTTGCTTATGATGATGATGGTGATGGCAACTAAGGAGGGAAAAACAAGGGGAAAAATAGCTCCAGCAGGAACTGCTGCCACAAAACTCCTGCAGAATGCAGATGAAAGGTAGGCATGGAGAAGGGTGTGCTTGGGTTCTGCCTCTTCTGCATATACTTCGTGTGTTCCTGAGAATCCTTTTACCCCAGTAACCTGTTTGATTAATTAAAAGATAACTGCATTATATCACATTGTTCTGGAGTTGATAGAGTGGGAGCATGCTTTCATCACAAATATATTTTAAGATTTTAAATTTAATAATTATATAGCTATTATCTTTTAAAAATAAATGATGTTCTCTCTTAGCTCTGGATTTCTAATTTCACCCTTATTGCCTTCTACCCCAGTGTTTGCACAGAACCAGAATTTTTCCATTGTTCTGAATACAGAATTCTGAAAATATGTTGTATAACTCAATACAGATCTTTACTTTCATGAGACAGTCTGTGGATTGGAGAGCAGGGTAATACCGATGTACAGTAAATACACCTGCAAATGCATGTACAGGTGAGGAAAAGAATAATTTCAGACAGGTCAAAACACCAACAATAAAGTGAGACAAGCAATGCCATGGAAAGTGATCAAGTGAGTACTTTAGATCTTCAGCAAAAGACCATGGACATGTGACACATTTAAGGAATAAAATTTCTTGAAGAACTTGTTCATTTTAGGGAGTGGGAAAGGGCATTTCAGGAATCAACTATGTCTCTGAAGTTGAACTGTTTGTCTTATAGTAAAGAAAGTGGAAGTGCAACAGAGTAAGTGGTTCCAAGATTTTTCTATAAATAAAGCACCTTAAGGGCAGGCCAGATAGCTCAGCAGCCTAAAGCACCTGCTTAGGCACAGAGCAATAGCTGGGGTTCAATCCCTGGCATGCTGTGCCACCCTGCTCCTGGGGCACACTGAGACAGCAATTGAGATTGGGTATGATGGTGCATGCCTATAATCCCAGTGCTTGGGAGGCTGAAAACAGGAGGATCATTACAAGTCCAATCTGTGCAGTGAGTCCCTGTAGACCCTGTACTAAATACATTTTTAAAAAAGCACCATAGCACCATATCAGGCATGCTTTAAAGGCAAAAATAATTTTTATGTACTGTAAGACCTGGCCATTAGGCCAGCTGAACAGTGGGATGATGGCGTCTGATTTATACTTTTGAAAGCAGAGTCTGGCTGCAGTGTACATGAAGGACACAGTGAGGCGTGAATGGAGAAGATGACACTAGCACCCCATGGTCATAATCCAGGTGAACAACGATACTGTTGTTGGCTTGCCTTGACAGTGTGGCTGGGATGCAGAAATGCTCATGCAGTAAACTCAAGCATATTTATGAATGGACTGAAGGTCTCCTGTAAGAGCAGGTAAAGAGTCAATGTCAATGACAGATTTGAGAAATCGCAAATAGTTCAGTACACCGGTTTGGTAATTGGTATATGAAAGGCTTGGGCAAGTAGCTTTGTGAACTTAAACCTGAACAACCTGGGATTTCACAATGACTTAGAAAAAAGTGGATTTGAGTGTAATCCATGTGTAGATTGTAAGCCAAGAGAATATAATATTACCTAGTTCGAAGTTAAACAATGAAGAAAAATGGCAGAGAACGATGATATTCACTTATCGTGTAGTGGAGGAACTATAGGGAGAAAATAGGCATGTTGCTGGAAGGCAAGGAGTGTGTTTGTGGAGAAAAATGATGATCATTCATGTCAAATAGTACAATAAAATCAAGTCAAATGGGACCATAAATGGTCCACTAGTGATTACAATTTGTAATGCTGAAAAGAACTTGTTCATTGGGTCTTCGTGGAGACCAGCTTAACTGGAATAGGTTGCAGAGAGAATCAAAGACTAGGGAAAGAAAAGAGCAACAACTGTCTTGGGAGATTTGTTTGAAAGTGAAAAGAAATCTGAGAAGTGGCTAAGGAAAGTAGGGTTTCGTGAAGACGTTTTAAAGGAGGATCATATTGCATCCAACTATAGGCCAACTGAGAGATTCCATAGAAATAGGAAGTTTTTGGATGCAGATGAAAGAAAACATTCATTGTAGGAACAACCTCCATCAGGGTAGATTGATACTGAAACTGGGACACTGTTGGAGGGACTGACTAAATGGCATCATGGAATTAACTCGTGTCCAAACATGAGATTTTGTAATTATTTATCTATAGATATAGAATAGCTAATGAAACTGCCATCTATATTATCCAGATGTTCATGATCAGGATATATTAGCTTATAAAGTATGGGGGAAAATGGACAAAAAAAACTCTTCTTTGTAAGAATATACAATTAATTAAATATCTAACATAATTGTATTTGTACTACAAACTGTTTTTTTCAGTTATATTATAATTGTAAATTTTAACAATTTTACCGACTTTTAGTACCCGGAATTATGTTGGTTGTTTGGTCTGAGTACTTCAATGGTGCAGAAACATAGAAGTTTGCCCTCCGCGCTTGCCCGTCTTGCAATCATGTGTTTGCAAGCTGTTGGAATAGATGGATATTGCCTGTCATTTTTTCTGACACCGTTTAAATCATACCAATGGTCTAATAGTTTCCCCAAAATGATGCTGTCATTAATTCACTTCCTCAATGAGCAAGTTCTATTTTAAGGAATATATTGTGCTCAAAGGATATTTGCATATGAATAAATGAGAGCACTGTCTCCTATCAGACTGAGTGTTCTACTTTAGCTCAAGTAAGAACCCATCAAAGACAATTCTTTTGGGTTGTGGTTTAAGATGCAGTCCTGACACTATAAATCTTAGCTTTCCCAAGGTTTCTGAATTTGTGTAAGTTTCTTAGTCATTGTTTCCTGAACTTGCTCATATGCAAATAAGGATAATTCTTCTCATTAAGAAAATATTGAAGATTAAGGTAGTATTTGTAAAAAGCAAATTCAGTCACCAGCAAATTATATAGAAATCATTTAATTGTATTTGTAGGATTATTAATATCTCTATAATCACTAAACGTTATAAGTACTTGCTACCTATCATGAAATAGTTCCAACATTTTAATGTATGGATTTCCTTGATACCACCAATACAACATAGCGATAGTATTTTTTTAAAGAAGAGGAAGACAAGGAGAAATGATAAACCAAGAAATTAAGCAATGTGCTTACAATCACCCAACTAAGCAGGAGCAGAGTTCATTTGAACTTCACACCCTAGCAGGCTCTGTCCAAAGCCCAAATGCTCAGCCTCTACATGATATCGGGTGTCACCAATGTCCTCTTACATATACACATACTACCCTCTTTTATCATGTTATATGGGATACTTTGTTATTTTTAGTAAAGCTTGAATGAACAATAAATGGAACAATTAGGCCCTTTTGTTATTCTTTATTCCAATTGGACCTTTCCCACGTTAAAGGATGTTTTTTGCAACCTTGGCATCCCTAAAACTCCATAGGGGAACGGAGCATAGGCCAGGCCATATAAGCACCTGCCTGGCAAGTACAAGGTCCCAAGTGCTGTCCCTGGTACTGCATGCCCTGCTGGCCTCAGAACTCCTGGTGAGCCAGGCTGGCCCCTGCAACTAGGCATGGTGACACACTCTTGCAACACCAGCACTGGGGATGCTGAGACAGGAGGGTCACTAGGAATCTGAGCTCTGTAGCGAGACCCTGTATCAAAATAAATTAATAAAATTCAGTAGGAAATAACAATAGAGGTAATGATCATAATCCTACCAGAATTTTTTTTTTTTTTTTTTTTTGGAACTGGGGATTGAACTCAGACCCTTGTGCCTACCAGAAATTATTGAAAATCTTATCAGTTCCATAATATATAGAATAAACAATAAATAAGCAATAAAGGATGGATTTCATCTTCCAGAGAAAATCCTTAATTTCTCCACATGAAGGAAAATGAGTCATGTCACTGGTATTTCATTCATTCTCATGGTCATTGGAAAGACTGCACATTATACTGTATAACACTCATTTTTTGTAGATTCTGTGCTTTATTCTATTGTGACTCCTCAGAGTAATTGCAAGAGTTCAGATCTGTCAACATAAGCCCAGTCATGATTCTCTTTTGAGCATTTCCACTCTGCCTGAGCCACACCGACTGTCTCAGGAATATGGTTCACGTAAATGTTTTACCTCAAAAGGCTCTGAATAAATGCACTACCTTCCCATTATGTGACTGAAACTGGTCGTCTGGTGCTGATCCATAGTGTTGGATTTTAGCATCAGTTAGAATCAGAGGAATGTTCTTTTCTCTGCCAGGCAGGAATGACTGTACGCTACTGAAATCACACCACGTATTCTCACAACCCCAAAATACTCTTACAAATGATCCCTTTGAATTTCCTGAAAAAGCACACATATGCTGATTATTCACAGTGCTAATCTTGAAAAATTTGAGGGACAAACCAACTTGGCTTAAATCCTGGCTCCATCTCTTACCACCTTTGAGATTTTCAGCTATATCTTTAAAACTCAACTTCTATGAAGATTTATTTCACAGTTCTATGAGTATTAGGTAAGGTAACATACAGTGTATTTGGCATCTTTCTTAGAAAACCCTGACCAATCAGTAAAAATAACGTTCATACGTATCAATTAGAATTGGATCATGAAGTTAGAGAACTGTTACGGTTTGTGTTTAGTTGTCCCCCCAAAGCCACATGCAGTCATAGGGCAGACTTCTAGAGTTTGTGATTAATTCATAACCCAGTGCTGAGATTATAGGTGTGGGTTTTGTACCCACCCTGGGGCAGATAGCCTGAATGTAACAAAAGGGAGAGAGGCTTGCTCTGGGCCTCTGCCTCTGCTGCTGCTGTCACTACTCCTCCCTTTTCATTTTGGCTGTTTCCTGCTGCTATGAACTGCTGCCTTCTGCCAGTGCTACTCTGCCTTGGAGCTAGCTGAGTGTGGACTGAGACTGCCACAAACTGCGAGCTATATAAACCTCTCCTTCCTTAATTTTGGGCGCCTAGTATTTAGCACCAGCAATGAGGGAAAAGTAACTGAGACAAGAAACAAGAGGATAGCATATTCGGCACTGGCTTATTTCCCATCTCTTGTGCTATGCTACATCGTGGGACTTTTTCTGTCTGTGTTCACTCTCATTTGAATTTAGCAAGCCGTTTATCACGGGCCAGAGAAAGAGGAATATTTATTTTTCTTTCCTTATAAATTGCAGTAAGCTGCTATAGAACTTTTTGGTATGAATTGAACACAAATGTTTGCCAATCATGATTGGTAGGGGCCAGGGAGATGGCTCAGTGGAATAAGCGCTTCCCTGGTAAGCACAGGGGCCTGAGTTCAATCCCTGGTTCCACCAAAAAAAAAAATCATGATTGGTGAGTGGGAAAATATCACACACTGACTGGTACATCTACGGAGGTGCGATGGTCACTTCAGCAAACAACATGAGCATGACCCTCAGACAAACAGGATGGAGACAGAAACTGGAAGCCACAAGCAGATGCTTTTTGGGAGAGAAAAAGGAAGGATAGACTCTCAAATAAGATAGTGTGAGTTTATTTTTCTAAGTGTTACATAAAGGATTTTTCCCCATAATAATTAACGGAAATCTTAGGTTTTGGAAGAATTTTTTTACTATATAGCCAGAAGTGTGTGGGAACATTACTTCTCAGAATACTGATGGAAAACATGACAAAAAAAGACATTGAAGGCTCCGAATCATGAAAGTTTAAATGTAGTTTGAATACATTCTTATTTTAAAACACAATAATAGGACAGTTGACAATTCTTTTTATATAGCTTCTGATTTAACATATTTTTATATTGTAAGAAGCAGCAAAATAAGGTTGACAGTGATATCTGAAAATTCTATAAAACATGCAGAAATTTACTGACACTTAAAGTGCTCAAAAATTAGAATGACCAGCTACAAAGTAAAAAAAATGTTATTTGTAACCCAGGCATGGTGGTACATGTCTGTAATCTTTGCTCTATGGGCAGCTGAGGCAGAAGGGTCCTAAATCTGAGATCAGTCTGGAAACTTAACAACTTAGTAAGAACCTATCTCAAAATAAAAGTTTTGGGGTCCAACGAGATAGTTTAGTGGTCTAAAGCGTCTGCTTAGGCAAGCTTAGGCAGGTTCAGGGACCACAGTTTGATCTCTGGCACCACGTGTTGCACCTGCCCTGCCCTCAGGGTGGGATGAGCTGACAAAAATAAATAAATAAATAAATAAATAAATGAAATAATGAAAATCTTGGAAAAAAAGTTAAAAAAAGAAAAATAATACAAATTTTTTAAGGGCAAAGATTGTAGTTCTATGGAAATTCCCTGGTTCAATTCACAGTATCATGTAAAGTTAAAATTGGTACTATGTTTAAATTATACTCCTGTGCGTATTGGAGTTATTTGGACAATTCTGGAGAGAATTGATATATTCACTGCTTATATCAAGCGTAGCCTAGCCTTTTCACATTACTCTAGCAAGAGATGTGATCATTCTAAAGGTTACCCCTTGGTGTACTGTAAGTCCTGTGTTTCCAGATTTCCTTTGGGTTGCACTGTGTGACGCATGGTGAGGTGGTCCTCCCCTGCAAGGTCATAGGGCCTCAGAACGTGACGTCAGGAAGGACACTGCCATCCTCTGGAATTTCTACATTGATTTCTATAATGGTATAAGTTAACTGGATGCCTAAATAAAAGTAAAATTATATTTTTAAGTTTTTTATTACTTCTATTTCACAAATGAATAAATATCATGAGAAAAAATGGTGTACTGGAATTAAGTTAGGACAAAGTAAGGCAGAATTTGTAGGTATGAGATACATTTCTGAGACTTTGATAGCACAAAAAATTCTTTTTATTATTATCATTACTCTAGTGAACATTTTATATATTATTTTTAAAATTATTAATTTATGGTATTAGGGATTGAACTCAGGACTTTTATATTGAGCTATATTCCCAGCCCTTTTTAATTTTTTAAAATTAATTTTATTGAGAAACAAATAGCAATGAGACAGTTTCAAAACCAACTAATA
>NDGM011223594.1:3521-13653 GCA_002564305.1 Octomys mimax
AGATAGTGAAAAGGTAAGAAAAGATCTCTTAAAAACAACTAGGATGCAGGAAAAAAGAATTCAACATCTGCAAGATGACGCAAAGATGAACAATGTAAGACTAATAGGCATCAATGAGTAAGAAGGAGTGAATAGAAATGAAAAAAAAAGAATATAGATGGAAGTAATAGCAGAAAATTTCCCAAATAAAGGGAAACAATCTGACATTCACATAACTGAATCATATAGAACTCCAAATGTTATCAACCCAATTAAAAACACACCCAGACATACAACAATCAAGATCCCAGAAATCCAACACAGGAATAGTATATTTAAAGCCACTAGAAAAAAGAAACAGATCACATTTACAGGAAAACCCATCAGAATAACAGCAGATTTTTCTTCACAAACCATCAGATCAAGAAGAGCATGGAACAAAGTACTTCAAAGTCTTGCAAGAAAACAAATTCCAACCCAGACTGATAAATCCTGCAAACTTCTCAAGTTTAATGCAGAAGTGAAATACTTCCATGACAAAGAACAACTAAAGAATTTCATGAAAACAAAGCAAAGCCTACACAGACAACTAAAAGATATTCTAGAGAGGGATCAAAATGACCACTACTCCATGAATGAGAATGGAAAGAATCCACCAAAAAGGGCAAACAATTAAACATATGAAAAAAAAGAGGTATCCAACAGCAGTCTTTCAATCATTCTTTTGTATACAGCAGCAAAATATTTCCATTAGCATACTTTACAAATGGACTTCTCCTGCACTCTAGGGGCCTTGATTCAGTTTGGGTCTACAGGGTGGATATCAAGGAAATAGCTGTAGCTCAGTCCCACAAGTGACACCTGGCCACCAGTAAGCATCATGGACACTGTCCACATCCACCACATACTAGAACTTTGTGTGATATCCTATCCCCAAACTGTTAGAAGTAATGGTCATATATTTGTCATTCCAGTATTTTTATTGTGTTTTATTCTTAGCAATTCTTCACTATCATAAAAATTTTTTCTTAGTTGATATTTTTGTATATATTAACCTAATCAAATACTGTGTGAGAGTACTATGAATTGATCTCAGATTCTCATATATGATACATTACATTCTGGCCTCTTAGTTGGACTCACAATTTAACTTTAATTCTGGAATATTATTTTGAAATATTTAATTTAATTTTGAATTAATTGTTTAATTTTCTGAATATTGCTTAATTTTAATTTTTTAATCACTTATACTGTTTCTTTGATTTACAATGTACTTATAAGACATGGTATGATATTTTCTGAGTATTAGATACGGTAAAAAATGTATTTCCATTTTATATTGACTTTATATTAGTTTTTCTTTGTCATTTACACACAAACATATATATGAAAAAATATGTATACAATCTGACATAAGATTGACACTGTTTTGTGGAAATCTTCAATGACCTTTTAAGTGACTTTGTCTAATATAATTATATTTTACATAGTCCTGCAAAATTTCCATTTTGAGACCTCTTTATTCTTTTTCCAGGAACATACAGCAAATTTTCTTGCCTTCTGGAGTATGGTCTTCTATATACTATGTCTGGAGGTATTAGAATATTCAGAGTTTGTATAACTAGAAAATATTTTAATTTTAGTTTTGAAAGGTATGTTTGCTAAGTATAAAACTCAATGAGGACAGATCTTTTTTTTTCAGTCTTTTTTTTCAGTCCTTTGAATAAAGTTGTCTAGTTTCTTACCCACTTGCTCTTTTTTTTAAATGTGTAATAAGATATTATTTTTTTGTTTCTCCTTACCTAATATTTTTCCTATGTATATGCTTTAATGATTTTTTTTACAATTAGTTTCAAAAAATTTCATTTTTATGTATCTTGCTATGATTTTATTCATATTTCTTCTGCAAAAGGTTCAATTTTCTTGGAATATGGTGCTATAATTTTAATTAAATTCAGAAATTTTAAATCTTTAAATGTTTATTGCCTATCCCATTCTACTTTGAGAATTCTAATTATACGAATATAAGTTTCTTGATTTTGGCACAAAGTGAACTATTATATAACTGATCTGTAAACTCTTTGCTCTTCATGTTTTAGACAATTTTTATTGTTATATTCATTTAAGTTTGTAAATAATTTTTACAATGCGCAATTATTAATTTCCTGCTATGTATTCATTTCAGAAACATTTTTCTAAAATTCAGTCTATCATATCTTTCACATTTCAATATTTGTCTACAATTTTAATTTGCTACATAATTATTGATTTTCAATAAAGTTAATAAAAATGGCAAACAGTAAATTGTTAGTATTTTATACACAGCAAGTAAATTAGTCCCAAATTGAAAAACATAAATAACAAAATTATAATTAATAAAAGAAATAATATTATGGGGTTTTTATTTATTTATTTATTTATTTATTTGAAAGTCCTTCAATATTCTTAAAGAGTGGTAGAGTGTGAGGGCAGGGAGATGGCTCAGTAGAATAAGGGCTTCTCTGTCAAACACAAGGATCTGAGTTCAATCCCTGGCTCTGCAAAAAAGTGGTAGAGTGGAAGACCAGGCAGCAAAGTCATTCATTCTGTGTGCATGGTATTAAATTTCAATTTTAAAATGAACTGAAGATCATTTCTATTCATGGGTTTCATGAATAGAAATGCTGCCATATGGCCTAGTTCCTAATGATTGCTCTATTACACTGAAGGTAGTTTTATTTTTACAATTAAATGGCTTGTCCGAATCAAAAGGCATTTCAGCCTTCAGGAGCTAAAATACACAATATCCCTTAGGGGATGACTATAGGGCAAGAAAATGAAGGAGTATGACTATAGGGCAAGAAAATGAAGGAGTAAAAATGTCAAAAATAGAAAATGTCAAAACCTTAAGAGAAAAATAAACTCAACTTTGGTTAGCACTCCTGAAATTAGTCTAGAGTCTCTCCAAAGAGAAATGGAAAAATAAAAACAAAAATCTGCTAGAACTTATCAAAATAGTTTTGGTGGATTTTTTTTTCCTCAAAGTTCAAAATAAAAGTAGCAGCAAACACAGCTTTCATATCACTGTTGGCAGTAGATTTAACTCTTCTCAGTATAACTTTTTCAGTCGAAAAAGCAAAAAGAGAACCATAAATTAAGAGCTTCCAACCTGAGTTCCTTTCTTTTGATTTCAGTTTCCTGCTTGGTATGCTGGAAGCTAAATACATCAGAAGGACAAACTCAACTGTTATTTATCTATTCAAGCCATCTGATTTTTTGAATGGTTCAAACAATGACTTGAACATTTTATTTGAAGGGTTTTGTTCAGTCTGACATGTAAACACCTTGTAAAAAAGAAAAAAGAAAACCACGTGAATAAAACTGGCTATTGACTGTGTCTTCCAATGCCTGCATATAGCAGTTTCAACCTGAGCACTGGTAATTCAGGTGTTGGTGCATTCAGTGGCCTCCCCCAGAACAGCTTTCATTATGAAATTCAAAAGCACTATCATCCTCATTCAAAACCTCCAAAGAGAAATTAATAATATCTCATACTGGCAAGTAGCAATTATTCTTCAGGTTTTCCTTTTTAAATTCTAAGTGTCCAGATTTAAAAAACGTTACATGAAAGAAATACTAAACATTTAACATATAACAACTTCCTATTATCAGATATTAATCATTTCTAGTTGTGTATGTTGATTCTGTCTCAATAAATTGTGCATAAGATAAATATGAAACTGCAATTAAAATGGCATGAAAAATACAAACAACTAATACAAATGGTTCCTTAGATGAAGGATCCTGTAATGGAACTGAAAGTAAAGCCCATGAAATTGCATTTATCTAGACACAAACACAAGTCCAAGACTGAGTAACAAGAGTATGTTACAGATTTCAGATTTCTGAAAAGAAAATATCTCAGAGAAGCCATTGCCATTCAACCTATCTAACAATTTCTATACTGACAATGGATATCATCTTTCCTCCATGAACTTTTTTCTAATTGTTTATTATTAAAATCTTTTTATACTTCCAGATAGAATATAGTCTCTAGGGTGGCAGGGACGTTTGGCATTTTGTTTACTGATATATGCATACCACCCACAAGTCTAAAACAAGTATTTGCTGAAAGAATGGAGACACAAATCATCGAGTTTACATGAGTGGAAAGAATAAAGGTAAAGAAACAATATAAAAAAGGGATACATTAAATAGAGGAGGATTAAATATGACAGAAAGGCAGGAATCTTAAATTTATGTCAAGATTGATATTTAAAATGATGAATTTGATATAGACTCCACAGAACTCTCAATGCCAGAACCTATACTTCTTATAAATGATCATTTTCAAACATTTTTTTTTCTTTTTTCCTTTTTTTTTTTTTTTTTTTCTTTTGCATTTAGCACAGGGTCTCACTAGATGGATCTTACTCATAGTGATTCTCCCATTTACAGCTTCCCAAGTGCTGGGATTACAGGTGTGTGCCACCACACCCAGTCTAAATCATGGAACAGCAGGCCCCAGGGGCGGGACTGGAAGGCCAGGCCAGGGATCCAACCCCTGGCCCCTGCATCTGTCTATAAAGGGGCTTTAATCTCTTGAGCTATTTGTCTGGCCCTCAACCTTTTTTTAAAAACAACAATTCTTTGTCATCTGAGAACTTACATGGAACACTGATAATATTAAGATAAAAATCAGAGAAAATTTTGAATGTAAGTTAAAAAAACATAATATGTATTACAGTTTGTATCTAGGTGTCCCTGCAAAGCCTCCTGCTATCATGGGGCAGCTTCTGGAGTTTGTAATTAATTCATGACCCAGTACTGCAATTATAGGTGTGAGTGCTATACCTGACCTGGGGCTGATAGCCCGAATGCAACATAAGGAAGAAGGACTTGCTCTCTGTTGCCACTGTTGCCTCTACTCCCAGTTGTTCTCTTGCTCTTTGCTGCAAACATGAAAGGTTGCTCTCTACCATGTGCCACTCCAAGGAGTATGGACTGAAACCTCCACTGACTTTGAGCTAAATAAACCTTTCCTTTCTTCATTTAGGGCATCAAATATTTGTCCTAGCATTGAGAGAAGAGTAACTGTGACAATATGCCAAAAATAAGGACATGAAAAACAGTGATAAGAGGGGAAAAATAATACATTAGAAAGGTCTAAGGAAAAATCAAAAGAAATCTGGGGGAATATTAAGCAAAGATAATATGAAGCAAAGATGCTTCCAATTTCATATCGCAACTGCACTAAGAATACTACTCACTGAAACAATAGAGAAATCTAGGAAGAAGGGTTTTTGAGGTAATTCTAAGAGACTGACAAGACAGACCAGACAGACCAGACAGACAGACAGACAGAGCAGAGCAGGCCAGGGCCAGGACCAGGGCCAGAGTCAGGGCCAGGGCCAGGACCAAAGAAAGAGATTCATTTTTCAAAGTGCCTTATATGCTTAGGTTTTTAAGGCTTTGTTGTCTATAATCTTTGCTCTTACTGTTTGCTCCCAGAATAATCAGTACACTGCTGCAGTATCAGCTACAATGTTCCTTTGTTGTGGCTATCCAAATTTATTCTTGAAGCCCTTACAAAAACCTGATCATACAAATCCTCTACTTAAAATCCTTCATCAGTTTTATCATTTCTTCTTCTGCTTAAAGATCCTTCAAAGTCTATCATTACAAGAAAATGGTTACAGTCCTTAGTATTATGCTCAAAGCCTTTCAAAATTGAGTCTTTCTCCCATCTGTCCATCCATCTTCACCTCTCCTTTTTCTCTTAGATCCACCATTAAATAAGCTGTTTGCCTTCCTCTAAATGCAACAGGTTCTTTCATGTCTTTGAAACTGATTATAGTAATTTTCTCACTTTGTGTTTGCAAGTTTGTACACCACACTAACTTCTACCCATTATTTGAAATTCAGTTCAACATTCTCTTCTTTCAAGTCTTCTATCACTCAAGTGCCACCTGCTAGCTTCCCACAACCTGAACACTATGCCTCTATAAGCATTTTTAGCCTCTGAATTGTCACCAGTACTAGACTACAGGTCTTGTCTTCCCAACTAGATGAATGTTCCAGTCTACATACAGCAGGAACTCAATAAACACTGAACAAATGAATGACACTGCAAGTCACTGAGTAAGATGTAGACTAGGGTTTGAAAAACAGCTTAACGTTTGTTTAAAATCAGTACTAATGACCGAAGACAAAACAGAGTCTCAAAAAATCAAGTGAATAAGGAAAAGTAGGGCTGTTGATCATCGTGAAAATTAGAAGCAAAATGAACCTCTTTATTACAAAAGAAAAACAGGGTATTTGAAAGTTAAGCTGGAGTAATGGTTTCTCAATTCTGTGAATATATCTCAAATCACTGAGTTGTACACTTTAAATATGTAACTTACATAAAAATGCAACTCATATCCCAATAAAGTTGGTAAGGACACTAAAAAGTCAGTAATGCTAATATTTCTTAACTTCTATATATACTTAAATTTATGCATTTGTCTATTAAAAATGTTTTAAAATCCATGAACTCATTTGTCTTTCTTTTAACTCCATGGTTTTATTCTTTTTTTTTTTTTTTTTTTGTGGAACCGAGGATTGAACTCAGGCCCCTGTTTTATTCTTTTAATCTAGTCATTGCTTGAATGTTATTCTGATTACCTTGAGAAATGGCAGCTCAGATCCTTGTGATTTGTTTTTATTGCCATTTAAAATACATTTTCCTGAATATGAGATCATTACTGTTGTGGTAGCTATTTCTATTCACACTAAAATATTAAGATAACTAATCACTTTTGTATCTATAAAAAAATATTAAGGAAAACTTCCATTTATATAATGTTTGAAGTGAAACAATTTAGGAACTGTGATGGCAAAGGGACAACAGAGATGCTAAATGTTAATTTTATTTGATTAAATGTTTGAAAAACATGCTTTAAACAACAATGCAAAGTAGACTCATTTTTGTCTTGAACGTAGTGGCTTCAGGAACATTTGTTCTTCTGTAGTATACGACTCTAACAATGAGGCTAAGAAAAATAAACAGTACTACTTTATTTTTTTATTGTTTGGTGGACCTGGGGATTGAACTCAAGCCCTAATGAGTCATCTCCACGGCCCCTACAGCGCTATTTTAAAAGGCTCTTCATAAACAAATGTAAAAGTCTTAGACTATGTCAGCTTCCTCATATCGTATCTTCCATTTCCAAAACTCTAGTCAATGTTACTAACTCAGAATACTTTCTGGCTCCACTTTCCCACTCTATATCAGAAGTAGTATTAAATAGTTTATAAGTCTTCTTAGACCCAGTATTCACCTTAAAGCAGACATAATATGTGAACACATGAACAAAACATCAAGATGAAACTACTAATGGAGGATTTGATCCTTAAGTTTCCCCATACCTTGTATGTACACTCATTATGACATTTATTTTGAACACTTGGGACATAGCCGCTGGTAACACCAAGATGAAAAATATGGTAATAGACTACTTGACACAAATCAACATTTCTAAGCAGTTACTAGTGAAAGTTACTACAGGAAGATGCACTATCTTTAGGCAAGAACTAAAAGGGGAAATCATTATCTGCAATGCATATGGGAAGATGTTAAAAGGTTGCCTTGACAATGTTTTTACAGAAATATGAAACCTCATCTGGGACCTAATTCAGTGTTAGTCATGTTTTAGAAGTTCAAGGAAGGAATGAAAAAGGATTTTTAATTTTAATTTACATCTTTTGGCATTTTTGAATCTCTACAATGATTACAAGTAACTACTATATATTAAATACAAAACAATGGTTGGTAAAGATGTGAAGTAACTGGAACCTTTGTGAACCATCAATAGAAAGAAAAATGGTGCTGCTATATCATAAACAGTGTGGAGATCATTCAAAAAATTAAAACTAGAAGTATAGTACCAGCTAATAACACCACTTCTAGATAATCATGCAAAATAGTTTTAAATACACACATATAACAGAATTATTCATAACAGCAAAACCAGAAACACCACAAATACCCATCAGCAGATGAAAGATAAATAACAGTATATACACACAATTAAACATCATGCAGCCTTAAGAAAGTAGGAATTCTGATACTGCCACAACATTGTTAAATCTTAAAGACATTATGCTAAGTGAGCAGTTGCAAAAGGAAAAACAGTACATAATTCCTCTTGCATAAGGTACCTACAGTAATCAAATTCATAGAGACAGAAAGTAGAAAGGTCCATGCCAGGAATGAGTGGGGCAAAAAATGAATTAATGATAAATGGGTAGGAGACTTCTGATAAAGAGTTTTGGATATAGATGGTTGTAACAATTGCTTGACAATGTAAATGTAGTTAACTATGCTACAATAGAGACTTAAAAATAGCTAAGATGCAAAATTTTATGTTATATTTTTTAACCATAATTAAAAATTTAAAATTTAGGACTACATGTAGCACATTATTGGAAATCTTGCCTAACGTACACAAGGCCCTGGATTTGATCCCTATGACCTTAGAAATAAAAAATTAAAAATAAAAATACTAAAATCAGTGAAAGCAATTTACTAAAAAATGAACACCAATTCTTTTAAAGTAAGGTATTTATTTTATTTTCATGCATTATGTCTTCTCTTATCAAAATAAATGATACATACATCAATAATCAAATTATTTACCTATCAGGTTCACATTTTGATTTCAGAGACAAAATCCAATGTATTGCACTCTATGCTAACTTATCCTTCACTGGTAATCAAGTTTAATGAAACTCTACTTTATAGGTGGCTAGAGACGTAAAACTAAAATATCAGTATATCATTAATAATTTAATTGAAACATGAATATTCACAGTCATTTATTTCTTTAAAGAGTAAGATAATTAAATTATTCTACTATGCAAATTTCAGTTTTACATGATGTTGTACCTTCGTCTATGTAATGAAAGACCAATGCATTTGGGTCCATTCATTATTTATGTAATTGTAGAGTTTTTCAAGCTAACAAGAGCTACTCAGTACAAGCAGCATTTTCTCAGATGGGAGCAAAGTAATTGAGGTGTTGTTGGAAAGTCATTTTGCCCCAGTCATCATACAAGGTTGCAGTTTGGTTTTTCAATATTCCAACCTAATTTCAACACCACCCCAACACTTGTTCTTTGTAACAAGCCCAAGAGAAGAGCAGAACGCAATACTATTAATGATTGGTTTCTTTGCTTTTCCAAAGCCCTAGGAAAAATCTCGCTTGAATTGTGTTAAGAACTTCAACAGTTATACTAAATATTTCATAAAACTAAAAGTACATTACTTCAATTTTCAATTATGAATAAGTGAGTTGATGTTCCCCAAGTTGAAACTTCTTTTTATATAATGGTACAAGTAATTAAAGGAGCTAGCAAAAGTATATCACTACATTAGAGTTATACATAGTTTAAATCATGTTATTTAAAGCTAGCCATAGTGATAAGACATACAATAACTGAAAATTCTGTGAGAAATTCTATATTTTTAACTGATTTTTAGATGTAAAACCATATCCCTAAATCAAAACCATTTACATACTACAGAACAATAAAATAAATATATTCCTGTACAATAATTACTAATTTGGGAACTATACGAGGTTCTGAGCGTGAAAAGACTATTAAAGGATAACTAGCTAAATCATCAAAGTTGTATTAATTATATGGTGAAAGTTAAAACCGATATAAAAGGGAGAAATAACAGTCAAAAGAAAAACGCAGAACTAAGAAATCCCCTTTCCCTTAATCCTATTACAGTCCCATTAGAAAACACAAGTAGTACAATTCTAACAATCTAAGAAAATCTAAAAATAAAAAGTTTGTTTATAGAATGTACTGAAAATATTTGTATCTATATGTTGGAAGGTTATGAAAAAATTATCAACACTATTCTGAAAATCTCTGATCTCAGCCATATTGATTTCTATCTGATTATGAACACTGACTTGCATAATGTGATTGTGCTAGTATTTCATTATGCAATAATGTCCTTCCAAATAAGCCAGATGGAGATCTATCTTGGTTTCTTTTCTGATTTTAACTTCCTTTTGGAAGTCATACAAACTGCATATGCAAAATAAAACTACTACTTACATTCATTCAGTCAATAAATATGCATTGAATATATATATATATATATATATATATATAT
>NDGM011223634.1:971-17226 GCA_002564305.1 Octomys mimax
TCTTTCTTTCTTTCTTTCTTTCTTTCTTTCTTTCTTTCTTTCTTTCTTTCTTTTTTTTCCAGACCCAGGGATTGAACTCAGGCCCTTGAGCTTGCCAGGGAAACGCTTACTCCACTGAGCCATCTCTCTGGCCCCAACTCTCATTTCATTGCATGGTTTTATTAATTATAATTTGAGCTTTCAAGTCTCACCATCTTTCCACATCAGCAGAGACTGTGCTCACACCCTGCTGGCCTTCCCAAGGTAGCCAGGTATACGTGCTATGTAGCACGCAAACTCTTCACAATGGTTATCTTTTCAAAATGCAAGCTTGATCCTGTGCTTCTCTACCTGAGGCGTTTTGATGAGAAAAATCTACATTTTGCCACACAAGTGCTCACCAGCTTTTCTGACTAGATTCATTTTGCAACACTGTGTACTACTCACTGATTCAACTCTATCATTCTACCATTTGCTTTTTCACTCTCTCTGTCTAGAATATTGATGTGTTTTATATGTCCAACTAATGGCTATTGTGAAGATGATATCTAATGAATCCATCACAACTTCTAAAACTGATGTTCAGGTGATGACCACCGGCCTTCATTTACCATCCTTGTCATATTACTGCAGTGGAGGTTTTCTAGTGAGCGTGTGAATGAGTACTAGTCTTTCAAGATTAGTGGTGCATCCCTGTGCTCTAAAATGTTGTCAGCTATATAATGTGTCCTGAAATATTTGTTGAATGTGTGAAGAAAATAACTGTTGCTAAGTTATATTGATCAAATAAAGTTTTGTTCAGAAATAAAGATGATATATTTAAGTGTAAAGGCATGATAATGTGTTAAAGGGTGACATATAAGCTCCTAACACGTGACCACTTTAAAGCTGTACCCATACTATGTGTGGACTGTGTCAGAAAGACCCAGTAGTCACAATGCTGGACATAAACATGAAGACAGTAAAATCTACATTGAAAACTTCTATGATCATCTTCATTGCAGTAACATTAACAATAGCAAGGAATGGAACTAAAGTGTCCACTAATGCATTGAGGGGTGGATAAAATGTCCATGTATCTATACATGCATGAATGTGGAGCATATTAGGCTAATAAATCAGGCACAGAAAGACAAATATCACATGATCTTGTTTATATATGGCATTAAAAAGGTATATTTAGGTATGTATGCAGAATTGTTTGGATAATTGTACTGTCAATTTCTCCCCCTCTTTTGAAAGGAGTAGTGAATGCTTAATTTTTTTATTTTTATTACTTTGTATTATTTTGAATTTCCTACAACATTTCTGTTACTGCTTTTTTTTTTCTTTAAACAATCTTGCATGTTTCTCTTTGGTAACCTAAAGAACTAACTTGAAGATAACATCACGCAATACAGCAACCATCACTGAATTCCTATTTCTTTGTTTAGTGAAATTTTATATCATTTCTAATGCTCTTTTTTTTTTCTATCCCTGTTTTGTACTCTTTAAAAACAAGAAAGAAAAGCTGAATTAGTAGGTTAGAAAGGTTGCTGCTAGGATTTGGGACAAAGGAAACAATGAAATGCAAGTCAGAGGGAACCAAGTTTTAGGTACACAGGATGGAAAAGTGTTGGACAACTGATATATAACATGGCAATAGCAGTAAACAATACTGTTATTTTCTTATGCATTAAATTTACCTAGGAAGTCGATATCAAATGTTTTTACTACACACATACAAAATACAATGAGACAATACCCTGTGAGGTGGTGAGTATGTTCATTAATTTGTAGGAATTGTCTCATGGTGTATGTGCATATTAAAATCTAACACAATACACTTTAACTATATATAATTTTATTTATTAATTATATATAAGTAAAACGGAAAATATTAAATTATTAATTTTGTACCAGATTGGAGACTCTGTGTAGTATTTTAATTACTTTCATAACATCAAAGTGATGACTTCCATGTGTTTTACCAATTTTCTCCCAAAATGAAATTGGAAACAATTTCATGAGTGAAAATACTTTAAAGATAGAGCTACTGAATAATTTGATTAAAGATTTCCAAAATTATTGAAAATTACACATAAAACAATGCTTAGAGAATGCACTAAAATAAAAGTTAAAATGTAAGATTTATATGTGCTGTATTTTTCATTTCCAACTAATTAAAACAAGCAACAGAGTACAATAAATGCTGACATATTTTTGTGTTAAATGTCATCTTCATCACCAAATTTGGTCATGATAAATTTGACTAATGTAGTTGTTTCGGGAATATTTATGAGTTATGTGTACAACACAAGCAATTTCAAGAAAATTGTAGATTCCACTTCTTTTTTCCTTTGTAAATTTCTCCAAAACGTGTGCTGCCACATGTATGTGGATCTCCTTGTAATTAACAGCATAGATCTTGCATATATTAATAGTACTAATAACGCTATTAAAATTCAATTGCTAAGTTCTCATTTTGAGTTTATAGAAATAACTACATGTTCATATATTTACCTTGTGTTCTGGAAGCTTTACTGAGTTTATTCATCAGCTATAGTAGTTTTCATGCAGGTCCTTTGGTGTTTTATAAACAGATAATTAAGTATGGAAATAAATATCATTTAATCTCTTTTTTAATTGAGATGTTGCAAATAGATAATCATGTCTGATATAAGAGTTTACTCTTTACTTTTTCATTTTTTTTATGCCTTTTTATTACATTTTCTTTGGAAAAGGTTTTTAAATCCTATACTGTTTTCATTCATTAAATTTTGAAGAAATTGTCTTTGTTTGCATACACATATAAAATATTTCCTTCAATATTAGTTTTAAACTGAATTACATTTATATATTATATCTATTTCACTTTTGTGTTATGTATTTGGAACAGGGTCTCCCTACACACCTCAGACTCATAGTCATCTCCTGTTTTCAGCTTTCCCAGTGCTGGGATTACAGGCATGTGCCACCACACCCAGGCTCAGTGTACTTGGAGGCTGAGCCAGTGCGGCATGTGGTGCAGAAGGTTGAACCCCGGCCTCCGTGCACTTGCCTAAGCAGTGTCTGTTTCATGTTTTTACTCATGTAAGTACCTTTATTTTGCTTGAATTTCATGAATTAGAGGTGACAACTCAACTACTATTAAAATTAGCTCCAATGGTTTTCTTAGGCATCTCATCAATTAAAAATTGGCATTATGAAATAATTTATAACTTTTTTTTGCTAATGAAACTAATACCTCTAAGACATTGTTATTCTTCATGAGTGCAAAATAAAATGCATTACAAATCAGTTTGGTTAATGTTTATAAAGCCTTTGATCTAAATTACAATATATTACTCATAGAGCAACATGGATGTACACATTGGTTTTTCATATAGATGCCATATGTATATGGTCTGTGCTGACAAGTAAATGTCAAATATTTTATACATTTTTATCAAATATTTTCTCCAGTAGTTGACTATAATCTCAATGAGAAGAGAATTCTGAGTGATTCATATATGTACCATGCAAAACATGTAGCACCCTACCTATTTGTCGAATGAATGTTTTTACTCTAATAGCTAGAAAATATAAAAGTACAATTTTGTAATGATTAAGAGCTTAATAGATTGTATTCCTTATGACTCTTTTTCCTTTTACTTTTTAAGACAAGTTCTTATGTCCATGACAGCAGATATCCTATCCATTCTTGATTGTAATTTTATTATCAAGATTCTAATAAATATTTACTCATTTCTTGCTATAAAAACTCAATTTTGTTAGCATATTATCACGTGGAGACCAGTTTGTGTTCTTCAAGCCTCTGTATTAATTGCATTTTCAGATGTAGACAGTGATTTGGAAATACATGTAAGACTATAATTGGTAGTAAAATAACACAGTTGTGCCTGTTTGCATGTAAATTACAGCTATTATGAGCTATGTTACTTCCTGAAATTATAAAATAACAGTTGGGTTATAATTTTACTAGACAGTAGCTATCACTGCATTCATTATAGACATCAACTATTCATTTGATATATATGCCTTTTTACTCACAAGTGTGGTATTTGACAAGCATATCTGACAACATCTAAGTATTTATTAGAAAAGCAGGCATCTAATCTAATACTATACTCTGTGAGGGCAAACTTACTGCATTTCAATATGCTGACGATTTATTTTAGAATCAAAGTTTGCATATTGCCATATGCAGTATATTGTGAACTGTTACCAAATAAAACCTTCTAAAAACTTCTGTTTGAATATATTTTATTTTTATATGCCATTATTTTAAATGATAAATTATATTTTGTGTTAA
Source organism: Octomys mimax (assembly GCA_002564305.1). Taxonomy (NCBI): domain Eukaryota; kingdom Metazoa; phylum Chordata; class Mammalia; order Rodentia; family Octodontidae; genus Octomys; species Octomys mimax. The sequence goes on from NDGM011223634.1 coordinate 5,245, forward strand.
CATTAGTAGTGTACTCATCTTGCCTGTGACAAGAATAAAAGACAGTTAATAAGGAAATCTTTTGTAAATAGGAAGGCAACAAGAGGTGGAGGGTGGAGGGGATGGGGGGAGGAATAGGAAAAGAAAAAGGAATTAGACATGTTCCATAGACACACCAATTCCCCACGATGAATGTGTTCATTACATACTGTAAGCATGTATGAATAATTTTGTAAAAATAGCCTGTATGCTAATATTTTAAATTAGTGAGGTATTTAACATTATAGTTTATTTTTGTTTCAAATATAATTAAGATTATATAAACTGTTAGCTTGTATGCATTCCGTCCAATCAATAATTTCCTAGGCTGTGTACTTTTACTTCTTTTGAAGTTCTTATGCATGGAATATCTTAGTTCATTAAAGCACTATTTTTGATGCATAGCTTAATCCATAGTAAAACGTTTCACTACTTTTCTTGTGATATTCATTATGAAAATCTGTGAATAAGAAACATTCTGATGTTAATTTTTTAAAATGCTATTGTGATTTCTTTGTAAGAATTTTCATCCAGGTTTTGTCATAATTGATAGGAAAAGTAACATGATATAATAGTGGTCTTAAATTTCATATTGCATTTGGTTTTATTTATTATCTGTAATAGAAGTACAGATTTTATAATGCTCATGTTTTCAGGAATGGCTTAAATTAAATATTTTGACATTTCATTACAGATAATTGAGAATTGTTATAAAATAAGAACTTACTAATAACTTTTGAGAAAAATTATTATTTTATTATGAATTTTTTTGTCTTTTTGAAACAGGGTGCTGCTATGCAGTTCAGGCTGGTCTTGATCTCACTTTGTAGCTCAGGCTGGTCTTGAATTTGCAACAATCCTCTTGCCTAACCCTCCTGAGTGCTGGGGCAAGAGAAGTCTGCCATCACACCCAGCTCATATTTTTAATCTAACATATGTGAGACATATTCCTAGTCAAAAGTATTCTCCTGGTGATAGAGTTGCCTACAAGCTGTTTCTAGGCATCTTCAGGTATCTATTCTAAGTTTGCTCTCTTTTCTGAGGACTGTGTGAGGCAATTCTATGTACCTCCTGGGTGTATCCAGGATCTTGCGACCATAATAATCAGAAAAGAAAAACTATATTTATCAAATCAAATAGGGAAATATCTTTTTCATAGGGCCTTTTATTTTGTACACTAAAAATGTTGTCTCTCTTATGACAACTACTTGTTTGTGGGGTGATGTTGATTTTGTGTTGTGAAAAGTCATCTCTAGGAACTTTGTTTATGCATAATAACTGAAACAGAGATAAAGACAGGAAATAGACATCCTAAAGATTATTGAAGTTATGTAACTACAGAGTCAAGTACAGTATATTCACTCGCCTTCCTTTCATTTTGTGAAGTATCTTCTCATTTTTTGTACTGGGGATTGAATTCATGACCTTGCACTTACCAGTCCAGACATTTACAGCCTGAACTGTATTCCTGGCTCTGAAGTGCCTTTTATTATTCCTAACAAGCACACTCCCTAGTTAAACTTGAGTAATTTTGATTCCTTAAAATGTATTGAAGATTACCAAGAGGTTTTTTTTTTGGTTTTTTTGGTAATCTTATATTGAATTCAGTATAATTTTGATTTGTCATTTGTCTTATAAATAGACTGTTAATTCAGATAATATAATAAATAAAAAGTCAATATGTTAGAGGGTAGTGAAATACACTTATTCTAATATCGGCATTTTACAGATTAGATATAGAAAAGATACAGTATACATGAGGGATTATATCAGAACTAGTAGACAAATGAAGTATGTAATTATATGACACGTGAAATGAAAACAAATACTATGTGGGGATATGTGGGGTTTGCCATTAAGTTTTAAAGAAAATTAGACAATTTTAAATTTAAATGCAATAAAAGTTTATAAAATATAAAAACATCATATTCTTTCTTTATATAATCATTCTGTAATTTATGTGCAAATGTTTGACATCATTTAAATTTTTTGGTCATATCATTGATGACTGTTACTCAATTTTTTTGAAAGTATCAGTGTATAGTATTGTAAATTTAATGGGAGTCATTTGTACTGCACCAATAAATTTTTTTTTAATGTATTTAGTACAGGGTCTACAGGGTCTCACTACACATATCATATTCATAGACTTGGATTACAGGCATGCCACCACACCCAGTCTCAGTCACCCTCTCAGCGTGCCTGGGGCAGGTTTCCTAATCAGACTATTTTCTAGCTAATGTGATTTGACACCAACTACCCCACACGTAACGCAGCTGCAGTGTAACCAGCTGATCATGGCCTCGATGTGAGAGTTTAAAGAGATTACATGGTACAATAAGGACTGACTACAATTTGGAAACAACTGAACATACTTTGAAGCAAAAATGAGAAATTATTTGTATGACACACCCAAACTGTAAATGAAGAGCAAGTGGAGTAAGGGATGGAGGGAGGGGAATTAATGTGAGAGAGAAAAGGGACTGGAGAAATGAAATAGAAATAGAACGTTTTGCAAATGGGACAGGGAAACAGTTGGAGGGAGGTGGGAGAGGCGGGGATGAGGAAAGAATAAGAGACGCTCACAAATGGAATCATTACATAGTGTGAAAGTATAAAGTTTAGCAAAAGTAAATGAAAATTTAAGAATACGTTTTAGATATATTTTGAGTTACAAGGATTACAAAGTACGTTTGGGTAGAATACAGTAGTATACTAATTGAGAATTTGGGTTCAGACATTGCTCAGAAGGCACTATGTAGCTGGGGAGGATTTTAAATCAATTTATTTAAAGTGCTTGGGGAGGAAGAAGCAAATGTGAATCATGATTTCCTAGGTCATTAAAGAACTTATAATTTAAGTTAGCCTAGGGAAATGCCTACTTCAGCACTATTCATCCTGACCAAAAGGCAAGAAAGGTATGGCCAAAGTGCTATGAAGCAAGGTGTGCTAAGTAGTACTATTTTCTAGTACAATTATGATAGATTTCATCTAATGACAAGACTTTTTTTTTTTTGTATTTTAGGGAAGGGTGTTCAGGGTCTCACTAGTAGATTGGACTCATAGTGATCTGCCTGTTTACAGCCTCCCAAGAGCTGGGGTTACAGGCATACGCCAACATGCCCAGTCTTAATTGCCATCTCAGCATGCCCCAGGGGCAAGCCTGGCAAGGCAGGCCCAGGGATTGAACTCCTGACCCCTATGCCTGCTTGCAGGCACTTTAATCTGCTGAGCTATTTGACTGGCCCTAATGAGTAGATATTTAAATTGGATGACAGAAACATTTGGTAGAAGAAGTGGGTTCAGTGTTATGAAAAACAAAGAACAAAAGATGAAAAATTACAAAGGGAGGTGGTATCCTTGCAATTCAATGGAGCAGATAAATAGAATGTTTTCAAGACATTTTTAAGTGGAAAACAGGCAGGAGTCATACTGAAATGTATATTAACATAAGGAGTTTAGATTTTATTTTGTGGAGATGAGGATTTTGCTTTTTAAAGCTGAGGCAGTTGCTTCTTAATATAACAAATTTGATGGCTCTGTGTGGGAAGATACTCATGTCAGAGAGACTATTCTAAAACTCTAAATAGGTAATAATGAAAATGAAGACACAGGTGGTAACTGGAAAGAAGACAACATTAAATAGACCAGGTGGACTGTACCTGAGCTGATAACCAGCTTTTAGTTAGAATAAGAAATGGTGGAATTGACTCTAGAATGTCTAATTTTAAAAACTAATCAGATGGTAATGCCACTGACAGTGACAGAAGGTACAGGAAGCGAGGCATGTGAAGGACACAGGACATGCCACCTTCATTCGTGTAGCTCTCAGGGCTAGCTGGATATGACCGCACACGCGTTCCGAGGTAGAAATTGGATCTATAAGTATGTAAACAGCAGAGGTAATGGCATAGATGTGAGGGTGACTTCAGTTAAACTAGTAGATGTCAGATAAAATAAGCTGTGCCTTCCAATTTATCAACCAAATCTCAGATAATTATTGATGAGAGTCCCAAGAGCAGTGTGTGAAACTGGATATTAATAATTTAAAATGAGTGGGAGCTGATGAAGTGAAAATACTGATTCCCTTTCAAGTAGGTTGGTGGTGAAAAATTGGAGAAAGCAAAGAGAGAGCTTAATGAAGAGAGAGAGCTGTGCTCCGAGATAGTGTACAATTTTTATGTCCTCAGTACTTAGTGGATCCACCTATGACAATATTTCTGTACAGAAACTGTCAGCTCAAGTTACACTTTACATAATGAGAATGACAGCCTTTTCTAAGATTAACATGAATCCAGTAAATTAAAACAAATATATTCAGAAATGATAAATTATTAAAGTATGACTTTTTTTAACACCTTACTTCAGAGAGGGTGAAATTTAAGCGGTATTCTTTTCATTATATTAAGTACATGTCAGTCTTTTAGGTGGTATCCATCACCTGAGCAAGGACAAGGAGGAACAACTCATCTGTAGAAAGTCTCATGTGAAGAAGAGAGATACAGCTACTAATGCCAAATTGAAATAGTCCTAATCTAAACAACAACAAAAAGTTCTTCTGTCCTGAAGATTGCAGGCACATATATACATTTAATAAGGGTAAGGAATAGGAGATTGGAAAGGGGGCATTGCAGTGGTCTGAGCACATGCTGGAGTAGTATTTTTATTCCAGGTGAATTTTTGACACAAGAAAGAAAGATACCAACAAGGGGAGTGAGAATAGGTTGAGCTTCATGAAGACAGCTGATAAATATGTGATAGATGTTATGTGGGTAGCTTCATCCTACCCTTAGGGGTGCAATGGGAGGGTTAATTTCCACTGAAAAACTAAAACATGAAGGACATTTCATTCATGCAATTTTGCCAAGCTAAAGTAACTAAGAGGAACTGGGCACTTCAGCAGTCTCCAGTTGATTGGAATGAAGAAGGCACAGAAAAATCCAGAACTTCTCTAAACTCTGGGACATATTCTGAGAATACCAAAATAGCAGATTAGTGAGATTTTACACAGTAGATCAAATAAAAATAGTTACCAGACCATTTCTGTTATCATACGTGTTCCTTTCCAGTTACTTTCTATTCCATTTCCTGGCAGAGGATCAGCTTTCATTTGTTTGCAATGGATCTACTCTATTTTCCCTCAGAACAACTCGGGAACATACACTCATCCACACCATTGACACGGCTCTATGGTTTTTCTTGGTGAATGATGTGACAGTCTGTCACTTCTAAGTAGAAGCTCTGCAAGCCAGAGTAGGTTTCATACAACTCTGTTGTTTTATTTTTCATTTTTAATCCTCCAGAAGACAGCATGTCACAAACTGGAGTAATTCCCTTTCTTTCTCAAGTGAAGAGAAATGGTGCACAGACAAAGCTGTCAACAACTTCACCCAACAGGAGAAAAATGCATATTTGTAGTTGTAGGTCACTGATAGTTTGGGCTGATTTGTTAATTCAGCAAGCCTGAGTAGGTCTTGAAGTTGTAAAAATATATGTGCTATTGCCTTCTGATGTATACAGCAAGTCTCCACCAAATCATAGTCAGGAGATGGAAAATGGAACGCAATTAAGTATTGATGAAATCATATGTATTAATGAAATTGGCAACAGTGCTCTGTACAATATCTTTCAAGCCACATAATAATACCATTAGCTAAATTTTGCTAAAAAGAAGTTATACTACTGATATAATTTGGATGTAAATTTATATACAGAACAGTAGGCACATTCAGTTGTTGTAATGACAGCAGCTTGGATAAACCTTAAACCCATTAGGGTAAGTGAAATAAGCCACTCATGAGAAGACAAAACCTGCATGACTTTCATTACACAAGGTATTTAATTCATGGAGTCAAAGGGTAAAACGGTGATTGCCAGAGATTGGGAGAGAAGTGACCAGTTACTGATCAGTGAGCATAAAGATTCTGTTAAGGAGGACTAATGTTTGTTGGAGATCTACTGGACAGCGTTGAACCTATAGTACTTAGCATTGTTATACAAACTTTGTAATTTATTTAGAAAACCAATCTCACATTAAATATGCTTACCACCATAAAATTACGTGAATTTTTATTCACAGATATGTTATATGTGTTAAATATTTGCATCAGCAATTCGCATTAGTTATTTGCATTAGCTATTTTAATTTTGCTTGTGCTATATTTTCAAATATTAAAATAAACTCTGTATTTTAAAAATAGGAAGCTTAAATGTGAGCACCATGAATTATGATCGTCGTTATACCTGAGGTAAGATCTTGAACACCTATCATCATTTCTGCTTCCCAGAGTGAAAGTGTGAAGCTCGTAGAATTGTGCAGTATTTGTCGGCATTCTCATGATGCATGAGGTGGAACGGAACACTTCAAGACATAGTCTCTGTTGTATTGAGTTTAGTATTCTTTTCCCATCCTTAGAACAATTTTTAAACGCATCTCTTGTACTAATTTCTTTTCCCATCTCATTTTCTTTCTCGCATTCTATGATGATATCCGTATCTATTTCTTGTAAATTTAGATAATTTTTGAGCACACACTGAAGACTGAAAAATCTTCCTTTTCCACAGGGAACTTAGATATAAAATAATTTAGAAAATGTCACCTTCACAGAAACAAGCAGGCACACATTACTATATGGCACACAACACAACTAAACCAGATGTACTTGAAAGCTTCCAGAGGAAGCTCTGTGCATTAAAGCGCCTGCAAACAGACACAGCGGTCAAGGGTTTGATCCTGCTTTGCAGGTCCCGCCCCTGAGGCAAACTGAGATGGCAAGTGAGACTGGGCTTGGTGGCTCACGCCTGTAATCCCAGCTCTTGGGAGGCTGTAAAAAGGTGGATCACTACGAGTCCAATCTAGTTGTGAGACCCGGTAGACTCTTCCCTAAAAATACAACAAAAAAAAAAAAACAAAGAAAGAAAGAAAGAGAAGAAAGCAAGCTTCCAGAGGACAATGTCTGCTGAGTCATATGTAATAGAATCTCAGAAGAAATGAGGCAAACAAATACAGTCTAGCCACAAGGATAATTTGTGAAAAGACCAAAAGCATAAGATGGCCACTCTAATTTGCAAGCAGTAACATAACTTAAATGTACATTGAAAAGCTGGGCCTCATAAGAGATTAAAATGTAAATACAGACAGGATGTCTTAGACCATTTTTGCTGCTGTAAAAGAATAGCTGCAAATAGGTAATATACAAACAGTAGAAATTTATTTGGCTTGTGGTTCTGGAGTCTGGGAAGTCTGAAAGCACGGAGCCAACATTTAGCCAGGGCTTCTAGCTACATCTTGCTGGAAGGTATATTAAGCAAGCAGATAAGGCAGAGAGAAGGAAAGAGAATGGAACTACACAACTACATTGAGGACAGCAACCTGGAATACTAAAACCTTGCTCAAAATACTTGTCATTTTGGTCTTCTAATTGTGTACTGCTTCTTATTTATTTATTTATTTATTTTTCTATTTTAGGGAAGGGTCTACAGGGTGTTCAGAGTCTCAGTATTAGATCAAACTTGTAGTGATCTACTTGCTTACAGCTTCCCAAGAGCTGGGATCACAGGCACGTGACACCACGCCCAGTATCAATTGCCTTGAGATCAAGCCCCCACCCCTGCCCCTGCTTGAAGAGCTTTATTCCACTGAGCTATTGGCTGGCCCTTGAATGTGTACTGTTTCTAATGTCATATCAGTTATTGCTATACTCTCTTTAAATTAATTTTTTAAAAAAGATAGTAAAAGGAAATGAGAGACAAGAACAAAAATTTAAGACTTCTTGAAAACATGTGGTAATATTCAATCATATGACCCATCTTGTATAACAATATCTGTTAATCTGAGCAACAGATTTGATGATAAAAGTAGATAAAATGTCAATCACTGTTGATCAGCTATTCCAGTTTTGAAAAATTGCATGGTATGTATTGTTAGGTGTCACCCTGTTTTTGTCTTTGCTTTTGTTTTCTTAATCTTGTATTTACATTTCAAAATAAAAGAAAATTATAATAAAAAGATCAAAAAGGAAAGCATCTTTTCACCAGGAGGCTACTACTCCAATAACTAACTCACTCCTGTGATGTTTGCATTAATCCAATCATAAGAACAGAGCCCTTTTGACTTGAAGATCCCTTGAAAGTTCAAATGCTCAGTACTATTTCAATAGCAATTCTACTTCAGCAGAAGTTTTTGAGAAGTCATGCAAGCCATAGCAGAGAATCAGAATATAAAGCTATTTTGCTTTTCCTTTGAAGGCAGTGGAATGTGTGTGCAATTAGACCAATGAAAGAATTGTCCCTTAATGATACAACAAATTTGTTTTGGCAGTCAGTCTGGTAAAATGAACCATTTCTGGAAGGAATTCAGACACATTTTCTGGTTCATAGATAGCATCTTCTCACTGTGTCCTTGCAGAGTGAAAGTGGGAAGGCAGATCTCTGCATCTTTGTTTATGAGAGCATTAATCCTGTCCATGAAGCCTCTGTTGTTAGGAAATAACCCACTTACTAATGATCTAGTGGTCATAATTAAATTCTAGCATTTTTGAGGGGCATACACATTTAGACCACAGCTGTCTCCTACCTTATATCTCAATATACAGCTTTCCCAATATACAGGAACATTTTCCTTACCAACATAAACAAACAACCCATTCTGCGGGTAAATTTTCTTGGTAAAAGACATGATTTTTATTCACAACAGGAATAGTTTGCTTTAAAGATTATTCCATATGAATAGATTTAAAATATCTAAATTAAATATCCAGTCACATTAAGAGGCCCTTTCAAATGAGTTCTTGATTAACTGAACATCAACAAATCATCCTCTATTTTATCCAGTTTGCCTTCCTGTGTTTCTCATTTTTCTTTTTATTATTATCTTAAGAAATAGATGATCCAATCTCCAGTGATTATCCACAAATAGTTCCATCTGGAGATGGAAAACATACTCTAAATTTTTAAATACTATCTTCTCCTAACACTTTAATTCTGCCTCTACCTTAGGATGCCTTTCAGAATTTTTGCTCAACTTGGAGCCAACTAGTATATCCTGGGGGAAACAATGGGTCATCCATTCACATATGTTGGATATTAATTTTTTCTTGTCTATTATAAACATGTACAACAATACATTTTGCATATAAGCAGCAGCATGGGAATTTGAACAAAGTGGTAATTGTGATGTTTTGTGTATAGTTGTCCCCACAAAGCTTCATGACATTATGGGGTGGACTTCTAGTGTTTATGATTAATACCTGATCCAGAGCTGGGATTATGGGTGTGAATGCTACACACAGCCTGGGGGGTTAGCTTGAATGCAACATAAGGGAGACAGACTTGCTCTGTTGCCCCTGTTGCCTCGAATCCTTATATTTGCTCTTTCTATTTTGATGTTTTATGTTGCTATGAACTGCAGCCCTCTTCAATGAGCCACTCTGCCTTGGAGCCAGCTGAGTATGGACTGAAACCTCCACTATTTGTGATGTAAATAAACCTTTCCTTCCTTAATTTTAGGTGTTGGATATTTTGTTCCAGCAATGAGAGAAAAGTACCTGAGACAGTACTTTAAAGGTATAGGAAACAGCACAGGATTTTACGTTGGTTCCTTATGGAAGGAAAGTTAAGTGGCACTATAGTACACCCTGCCTTGGGACATGCATGTCTGGTAAAGAAGTTACCTGAAGTGGGAGTGGATATAGATTAAAATGATTGAATAAATCTGTACAAGCTAGTTGATGATCATAATAATAAAATGATAAAATACATACCACTGAATAGCTTATATTCCAAAGCAAAAGTATATATTGATACCATAGTGAAAGAAACAAGCAAGGATTTGTTTTAAAATCATGGTGTAGGAAAGAGAACTAATAACCCAGGAACATTATCTTCCAAATGATATTTCTCTAACAAGTCGTATGTTGAGACATCTCCTAATTTGAAGAAACATACATAAAAGCAACATTTGTTACACATTTCCTTGATACAGTCATATATTATAACGAAAAGATGTTCAAATATTTTTTTTAAAGTAATACTAAGAAAACAGGAAAAACTGATATTTGCAATTTCTTTGCACATCAATTGTATAGCTTTGCTTTAATTTCAATTTGTGATTGTAATAGAACTTCCATACAAATGCAATTGCTTTGCAGGCAAGCAGTTAGAAAGGTTAGAAAGTACCTAAAACACATTATTTCTTGAAAATAAAATAACAATACTGGGGCTGGCGAGATGGCTCAGTAGAATAAGCATTCTCCTGGCAAGTGGAAGGGCCTGAGTTCAATCCCTGGTTCCAAAAAAAAAAAAAAAGAAAGAAAGAAAGAAAAAAAATATTAGTTGGAAAAAATCATTCCTAAATTACGTGATATTTACCTGAATCATAGAACTTCCACCCAGCTCTCTGTGGCTGTCAAATTTTTGTTAGTAAGTCTTATTTGCAGAAATAAATAGTAGGATGATTTATCTTCTTATAAAAACTGATAGTTTTTTCCCATAATATATACTGTTCAAGTTAGTGTAAGCTGATTGAAAAATTTACTTGAAATTCAGTTACATATTGCTGAGAAATGAAAAATATACTGACTAGCGCAGCATGCAATAAATCACAAAATATAACAAAACAAATGATACTAAAAAATATTTTAAAGACAAGAGGTACAAATCTTCCAGAAATATGTAATTGCATTTGTCTTCTAAGTTTCCTAATCTTCACATGGGATGACAAGATGTATATGGAAATAAAATGTTACTGTGACCTTTATAAAATGCATTCTACCTTAATGTTTCTCCTATTCTAAGGCATCTATGAAACATAAAAGATGCTTAGTACATTGTACATTTATTCATTCTTTTTGTATGTATTTTGCATTATGGCAATGTTTCTCAGATCTCCAACATTCCTACATCTTATGTAACTTATATACCTGGTCACTCAAATTGACAGACACATCCCAAAGCAGGTTTATTTCAATGGACAAAATGAGAATGGAAATAAAAATCTATCTACCAGAAGAATTGATTCTTAATGAAAAAAAAAAATCTCTGCCCTTAGTGCTGTCAGTTCACTGATAAATCATAGATCAAAATCCTTCCTATAAAATATTGAAGGAAACCTTCCTCAGACCCAGGTTTGTGCTTTAATGATTTGTGCATACTAAAGGCTATTTGAATCTAAAATAAATTCAGCAACTTATCCTAGGATCCAATTTTCTCCAAGCCGAAATTCATTTGCTCAGTAAGTCTATAATCTTGAGGGTGTGTGTGTGTGTGTGTGTGTGTGTGTGTGTGTGTGTTTGTATGTGCCATTGTGTGTAGTTGTGTTTGTAGAGATAAAATATATATTCTCTCTTGTATGATGTTATAGGTCAATTTCTCTAAAAATGGGTATTATTAACATACTGTACAAGATTATGTAGCTTTTAACACAAATTAAAAATAAAGATTTAAACTAACATATTTTCAAGTTTGAAATAAGAATGAAAGTAATTAATTGTTAGTAGATGCTCTTTTTAGTTTTTATAACATTTAGGTAGCCCAAAACATCCAAGTAGTGTCATTTGAATATATAATCGGTATCAAATGTTAATTAAATACATTGCATTTGGGTATTAAATCTTTGAAAGCTAGTTCATATTTATAGCGATGGTATAGATCTTCCTTTAAAATACTGATTACTAAGCATACAAAAAGCAACTTCAACATAATGGCTACAAAATATATGCAGAGCTGAAAAATACTGCCAAGTGTGCAATTTACATGTGTTATGTTTTCAAAATTCGAACTTCTATTTGTATATTCCATTTTTACACTCATTTTTCTTCATGTCTTAATTGAGAGATTAAACACATTGTTAAAACCATCTAGTGGACGCCGTGGAAATCCATGCATTGAATTCAGCATGCCACAGTTTGTTAGACATATACTCGTCTCTATGAATCCTTTACTGAAGAAGTTTTTCAAGCTTCATCT
>NDGM011223654.1:0-15973 GCA_002564305.1 Octomys mimax
CCAAACATGAAACTACTATTACAAATTACCATCTGTAGTGCAGTAGCTTAGTTCACAGGTATCTTTAGAAATGTCAGCCACAACAATAGATTTTGTGCCCCTTGTCTTTCCATGCTCTGTTCAGCTTTCTGTGACATTTACTTTAGGTTGGGTGATGCTCGCAGCCATACTTGGCAAACAGATCCATCCCCTACTTATGTCACTGTTTCCATGTGGAGTTGTGTTGCCAAATTGCAGCTCCAAATAATACTGTTCGCATCAATGTAATTCCTTGATCTAAATGATTTGATAGGTTTCTTTGTCCCAGCAGGATTATTTGGCTGTCTGTGTAACTTAGGAGGAAAGTTTGAAGAAAATAGGTTGTGGAATCACAGACTTAGAAGATGAGATGAAAATGCAACCAGACTGTGGACCAAATATAATCAAAGGTATTTTATTTTATTCTTATTGATACATGATTGCATAAGTGATAATCGCATCCCTCAGGGGCAGTGGGTGCATCTGCATGACACATCTTTATTCTCTTTCGATCACCTTCCCCTCCTGCCGTCCTACCTTCCCTTTTGCAAAAACCTGCATCTATTTGTTTGTTTGTTTGTTTTCATTCCCGTCCCTGGGATTGAACTCAGGACACTGCGCTTGCCAGGCAAGCACTTATTCTACTGAGCCATCTCCCTGACCCCAAAAAACCTGCATCTAAATCTACTATTTTTCATTTTTCTCTGTATTTATATGTTTGGTTTCTCATATAAAGGAAAGCATGAGATATTTAAGCTTGTGTATCTGATTTGCATTATAGTATTAAGGTGTAATCATTGTCCTTCAAATTATTCAAGTTTATTCCTTTTTAAGGCAGAGTACTACTCCACTGTGTATGAATGACACGTTTTCTGATCCACTAATCTTTTGATGGACATACGAAAGGCTTCCAGGATGTAACTATTAAGAATTACATAGGTCAGGGTAAAATGATGCTGAACTCACTCAAGAAGATTCGTCAAAGAGTAATATGAGATAAAATAGAATTTCTAATTTTAGTTTATGAGAAATTTCCATACTGACTTCGACAGTGCAGTATATTCTAAAGCCCTTTCTTACAGGGTGTCGGGGTGGGGGATATGGCTCGGTTGTATAAGCGCCTTCCTGGCTAGCTTAAGGATCCAAGTTCGATCACCGGTACTGCATGCCCTGCTGGCCCTGGAACCATGACCATGCCGGCACTGAAACCAGGAGTGGTAGCTCACGCCTACTATTCCGGCACTAGGGAGCCTGAGACAGGAGGATCACTAGGAGTCCACGCTGCACAGTGAGACCTAATATCAAAAATAAAACATAAAAAATAAAGGGTGTGAATGATGCAAGAAAATTCTAATGAGTTAAAGATAATATCTCCAAGAAAGTGCAAATGTATTATTTTGCTTTGCATTCGCTTCACCTTCGAGAAAATTTGAGTTCACACATTCCTAGAATAAATGTATCGACATTTTTACAGTCTTAAGATTTATATAACTTAATGCCATTTTTAACTTCTTTTCATCACATGCTGTGTTAATTATTTGCTGTATTACATGTAGCCTATGGTATGATTTGTACGTGTGCATTTTATCCTGGAACATTAGAACACTACCCATGTTTTACTAAAGTACATTAGATTACTTAGACTTGAGAAAAATCAGTGTAGACAGATGCTATGTGAGGCAAAATCATTTTCTTGTTAATGGATTTTTAAAAGAAAAGCAACAATGATATATTCTATTTTGCTCTTCCTTTAATAAAAAATAAAGGGTGTGATATATCTGTTAATCTGAGCAATAGATTTGATGATAAAAAAGATAATAGTACAACTATAGCTAATCAGCTATTCTTCTTTTGAAAACCTCTAACATACATTAATATATGTTACCCTGTTTCCATGTTTGTTTCCGGTTTTTGTTCTTGCTTTTGTTTCTACTCTTCACATTAAATTTTTATTAAAAATATGAAAGAAATGTTTGGCATTTGGAGTAAGATTATTAGTGCAATAGTCCTTCCACATCTCTGATGTCATAGTTTGTTACCATGATCAATAGGAGGAGTACAATATATAAGGTGTTCCGGAAGAGATGCAGAGGGAATGTGAGCTACCATGTGCATATAACTTTTCTCATAATATATTGCTATAATGTGTCATTTTTTATTAGCTGTTAAACACTTACAGTCTCTAAACTTATGCTAACCTATGTAATGCACACATATGGAAAATCTCATATACAGTATTTAGCACTATCGGTGGATTCAAGAATTTGTGGGCAGGAGTGTCAGGGGACATTGCTCCTGTTTACAGTGCAGAACTATTGTGGGCATATTATTCAAATTTAGAGAAGATTAAAGGATTTCCATGCAGAGAAGAACTCTTTTAAGGACTGAAATTGAACTGTTTCAATTACATAATGTGAGCTTATATTCCAGGTAACTGGAGGATATGTTCTTCATGTATATTATCATTAGGAGAAGATAAATAAATAAATAAATAAATTTTGTACTTTTCAAAGGTCAAGTTACTTTTTAATAAGAAATATGAACTTATCTAGAGAGATAATATTACCCTAAGTCCTAATGTACTATTTTTGTAATAAAGTTCTCCAGCATGTAATGGCATAAAAAAATCTGTTGTACGCAAAGGGATTCTCAGAGTCAGAAACTCAGAGCATTCCTTTCCAGGCTGGATCAAGCTCCTTTTCCCAGGTGTGCTGTACCTACTCTTCATATCAGAAGGACTTTGTGTGCCGCACTTCCCACCTGCATCTCAGGAATATCACATTGGTAGCTTCAAACTAGCTAAACCTCTCTTTAAAAGAAGTACCAACTATAAATTGAGAGCTTGTGACAATCCAGTGTTTCCCATTCCATTCCCCAAACCTAGAATGCCTGTAGCAAAAAATGAACCTGCTCTTCTCCACCCTATGTAACAGAGGTTTGATTTTTAATGATTCCAATATTGAGCAGTCACTTAGTGTGGTAATTAATGTATATTCATGGTGGAGTATTCAGTGGGAAGATGGCATTTTCAGTTTTGCAACTGGCATCTGTGGAGGAATAAATGAATTCTTGAGCAGAGAAACTACACAAGCCCTCTCCATATGGTGTTGTCTTCTCATGGCATGAAAATGAAGGGTAGAAGACCATCCCAAGCATACTACCAAGAGAAGGTCTGCCACAAGGAACCATGGATAGAGCCATCTCCTCGCACAGATCAGGCCTGGAAAGTCATCTACTTTCAGTTGTATTTTACACTGTAACTTAAATAAAGCACAGTCATAACAGGAATAGAAACCATATCTGTCCAGGAAAACACTACCAATAATTTTGTCTTCTTTTGTTTTCAAACAACAGAAACTTAATCACTTGGATACAAACGCTGAATGTGTGAGTGGTGAGAATAATCCATCTAGGACTGCTAGCTTGTGTGGTCATGTACATACCAGTTACTGATATATACGTTATATTTTTTAAAGGATGCAGCTCAATAATAGGTATAGACATTAATAATTGTAATAAAACTTCAGCAATAGTAATGTTATATATGGTATCACTGAAGAAGGAATCATCAATCCTGAAGTCTCCATTTCTAACAATGTGGCATTAATTCCTACAATAGCTTAAAGATATTAATGCTCCTTCGAGGTTATTATTTTGGTAAATATATTGATTTTACTGCCTTGTACCTGTCTTTTTCTACTATATTCACCATCAGCCCAATGGCAAGAATCTAATGTGGGAATTGTTTCAATTAATAAATTTGACTATCACACTGATGCACTTCAGAATTCAATAAATAATCTTGGAAGTAAGATGGAAATGCACCTACCCAAAGTTCCACTAATAATCTTACTTTTAAAGGCTTTAACTAGATGGTTTAATCAGAATGGCATTTTATATTTTCAGTAATTAGATCAGATCAAAGATAAATCCAGGATTTTTATGAGTCCTATTATGCCACTTATGTAATTCACAATTACTTCTACAAATGACAATGTACCCCTTTGAAGAAGGCCAGGGAAAATGTAAATGTTCAGAATTACAGCAAGCTCCTCTCACCACTTCCGTCAAAGTCCTCTGAGTCATCTGCAACCCTGTAGTTCAGGGGCTGAAGCTCTTTATTGCAGTTCTTTATGTGGGAGCCTCATATTTTCCCTAGAAATTTTGGTTTATACAAAGTAGAGATTACATGGGAAGCTCATATATTTCAGTTCTACATTCAGCTTTACAAATTAGGTAAAACAAAATAGTTTTGTAAGTGATGCATGCAGTGTAGCTCTTGAAGATTCTGGGGGAACAGTGAGAGGGTGGATAAATAAAGATAATAGAAAATATACAGAAATCTGAGGCAAGGAGGAGAAGAAGTGCAGGTTCAACCACTGCAGTGCGTTTGCTTATACATTTGGCAAGTTGGGACTACCTGACTCCCTTTGGCCTAGCACCCTGTACAGCGCGGGCACATGGCAGTGTTTGGTTTTCTGTTTTCTTGTTCGTGGTTGGTTCTGTTTTAGCTGGAGCAGCTTGTTCACATGGCTCATCTCGGGCATTCTTTGTTTTCAAATTGGCCTTGTTTTGCCACCCGCATGTGTGGTCAGTTTCCAGCCTTAGGTGCTCCCCATATGTCAGTCAACCAAGCACACCAAATAAATGATTTTCTGAGCCTTATGGAAACCATGATTACTATGTCTAAGGCAGCTCAATGTCATTTGTCACCTGCTAACTTGAGATCAATCACAGGAGTTTAATTCTGTAGAGGAGATTAATTTCTAAGTAAGTTCCCTGTGTAATGCTTTGCGTGGGTAAAGTCACCATTACAGAGCTCTGGAGAACTTCCTTACTTTTGTTTCCTGATCTAATGTTTATTTTAAACTTTCTGCTCTGAGTGTTAATGACAGGCTAGTGATAGGTCCTGCTGATACATCTTAGCATATCTTTTTTACATTCTGATCTCCTTAGTTATTGGCTGATTTCCTCTACTATATTCCAAGGAAGCTGAAGGTTCTCAAATTTATTTAAAATAGCTTGCTTGATATCTGCATTTTTGTCAACCACTATAAGATAGTCTCCACGTTACTTTTTCAAAAAATTAATTTTACTTTATTTTGAAGAGTAAAAACAAAAGCAAGAACAAACACCAGAAACAGAGTAACGTACAATACATATGTTATAGATTTTCAAACCAAGAATAGGTGATCAATAATGGTTGTTAATATATTGTCTATTTTTATTGTCAAAACTGTGGCTCAGATTAACAGATATAGTTCTATAAGATTGAACATATGATTGAATATTACAGCAACTTTCAAGAAACCTTAAATTTTTGTTCTTGTCTCTCTTTGTTCTCCTCTTAAGTTTTTAAAACTATTTTTAAAGAGAATATAGTAATAATTGATATGACATTAGAAATGGTGCACAATTAAAAGACCAAGATGAGAGGTGTTCAAGCATGGCTTATTATATTGTGTCCCTAGTACTAGAACCCGAAAGAAGAACAAAACCTGAAAAGTATAACAGACATAGTAAAATGGAAAGAAAAGGAACTTAAGGATTAAATAATGAAGAGGAGAGAAAGGAGAAAAAGCATTCAACTATACACAGGGGATGGCTGAGATGATGGTACTAAGAATTTCTATCAGTTTTTTGAAAATATCAGTTATTATGCAGAATTTTAACATTAATTAACTGTATACTGATATCTGCATCTAAGCAACTACATCAAGGACAGCAATGTATAATCTATGTTACTTTCAATATTACACCTGGATTAAATATTTAAATACTAATAAATTTATGCTTATTATACCCATAGCAATAAATTTACACAATCTATTGTCATAAGCTTTTCTTTCAGCTCCAATAATTCTTATCACAAATCTCTTTATGTTTTTTTTTTAGGATGCTCTTACACGCATTTTCAGAATGTTTTTGCACTACCTTACAGAACTTTGCACAACTTCTTTTAGAATTCCCACTATCTACTTGAGAATGGTTGTAAGACAAGATGAGTTTGTAACAGGAAATGGTAGAGATCAATAATTTCCATCAGGACAGCAACTACTACATGTGAGTTTGTTGCAGATTCTTTGGTCAAGGGAAGATTTAATTCCTGGCACAGGACTGGAAAACATTGTCTTCCTCACTGGTAAACAGTCCTGGGTGAATTAAAACTTGTTGCACTGAATTTTTCTCATATGACTCAATTTAATTTTCTAGACCCTATTCCTTCACAATATATATATATATATATATATATATATATATATATATAATTAGCAAAAGATGACGAGAGGATAGAAGCTCGAATATTATTGTAGTCTATTTGACTGCATATTGATTTAGAGATTGGTTTTTAAAATTTTCAACTCTGTAGCTAGAGCGAGATAAAAATTTATTGCAGAAATATCTTTGATATTCTCTGATTCCTTTATAAGATTAGTAGCTATGGATACAAATACTCTAGCTTTTCCCTGTTTTGTCTAATGTTTTCTCATATTTAAAAGCAAACAAATACCATTAAATTATTGAGACTGTACTTTGAAAATTTTAATTGTAGCAGGATATTGCTAACTTGCAGCCTTACAAATCCAAGATATTTCAAATGACAATTTAAGAGACTTTTACCACTGCTTGTCATGAATACCAGTTTCTTTAAAACACACTATTTATAATATTATGGTGCATTTAATTATAGCCAATCAGAGAATATGTTAGAGTTCAGTTTTTAAGGAATGTTTTCATGGCTTGACTTCAAATGGAAACCTGTCAATCAGCGTTCAGAGCAGAAAGCAGGAACGCTGAGAATATGTAAAATAGTACGTTTATTTATGAATTAAATTGATGCACTTTAAAAGCCCCAGGTTTGCTGAACCCCAACAGCGAAATCTAGAAGACCGAAGAGCTTCACGGAGCACTGCTTCCGAATCTCACGGGTGGTTCACGATTTGTATAGAACACAGAACTCAGAGTGCGTCTTAAGCACCTGTTGACGTGAAGAAACGTGACTGCATTAATTAACTGTGACTGCAGCTTATGTAAGATATAACACAATCTGTTGCATCTTGCCATCTAGTTTCTGTTATGGGGCCTGGTGTTTGCATTCATCCGCAGGACCACCAAGCCGGGAAGCAAGTCGGCTTTGGACCCCGAATGAAAGCAAACAGAGCTCCTTCCTACTGCCCAGCCGCACTCAGGTCCCAGGATGGAGCTGCATCCCCAGCACATGCAGCAGCAGAGAGCTCCTGGGAGCAGCAGTTAGGCCTTTTTCATCTTCTAGGTATCACACAAGTTTTGCTGATGTTGTGACTGCTTTCCTCTCACCCATACTGAATGAAGAAGAGAACGAGAGAGAATGCAGTTTCAAGGTTAATTAAATTGACAAAGGTGCAAATGAATATACAGTTTATGTTATTCTCTCTTCTATAACCAGGAATGAGGAAGGCAAATGCTGTGTGAAAAGCTCATTCTTTAACACAAGGAGATCACATTTTACTGGTGACAGAGAAGAATGAACTGAACAATGGACATTTATTTAATATTAAGGATAAATGTGAGTATCACTTACTGTAAAACAAGATTTGTGATGGTTCTGGGATTTATGCCACATGGGAGTCTAGAAAAGTCCATGGCAATACATTCAGGTAAAATTATATGCAAAATATATCCACAATTCATGATTCCCTGACATCACCTCCTGAAGTCACATTTAGCTATGTAAGTTGACTCATGATCCCAGATGATTACACAAAATACAAACCCAGGACCATCACGTTCACCTTCTGCGAGGTTGCAGCCAGGGCAAAGGTTAGTTCATTTGGTCTCAATGTGCATTAACATTGATGGCACTAACGTATGCATATTATGGGCCACTGACCACATTCTCACAAGAGGGAAATAAAAAACTGACGGTGTGTAATATAGACTGGAGAAAACAAAATCTAAAGTGAGAAGTTTCTTACCTATTTTTTTTTTTTTTTAGTTCCTTTGCTTTAATCATTTCTATGAAAAACTGAATACTTTTGGAGCCCAGTGCGGTAGTTAATTGATTGCATCAACTTGAGTAAGAAATGCCCAAAGGGCCTGGCTTACTGATGCTTTGGCACATTAGGCAGGCACCACCTGCAGGAGGACAGCTGCAGCATTAGGATCTCTCTCTACAACATCCCCCAAGGGCAGTGGTGAAGGGAAATCTGCACAATGAGCAGAACTTTGGGAGGTGCCCCTGGTGGCACACAGTACCTGCAAGGAAAACAGATAGGTGTGTGGCTGTGTGCTGGTTCATAGGCTGTAACCAAATATCTGGCTGGGTGGTCAGAAATTCGGAAGGTATCTGACAGGAAAATTGATAACAAAGATATTGGGGCGAGAGGTATGAATTGATTTCTACATATGAGCAAAGAATATATTTTTTAAAAATTTTATTTCATCTAAAAACTCACCAAAAAGTGGCCTCAGCAGAGAGAGAATTTAGCAATCATGTAGATAGGATTATCTGCCTATAGAGAGTAGTCAGCCCCTTTCTTCACCCTCCTTTGTCATTGTTAAATGGGCCCGTAAAGAGAATGACCATGATGGCAGCCATGGACGCCTTGCATGGGGTCAGCAACATTTACTCTCACTCCTCAAGTCTGATCTGGCCACAGCCAATGTGAATTCCAACCATACCAGCAGTAAAGACCAATACTGTGTCCCTAGTATGACACTATTCCCCTGAGTGATCATCCTGTGACCTGAAGACAGCTTGATCATTTTGGCTGCTTCCATCATGAAAAGGACTATGGTTTGTTCTCAATGGCACAGACACTTACTGTGGATTGGATTAATCTTCCCTACTCATAATTCTTCTGTCAAACTAACATCCATGGCCTCACAGAATGCCTTATCCACCATCATGCAACTCCACACAGCACTGTCTCTGGCCAAGGAACATACTGTACAGCCAAAGAACTGAGGCAGTGTGCTTTACTCAAGGATTTCATTAGTCCTATCACATTCTTTGGCACAAAGAAGGAGCTGGATCGAAGACACACAGTGTAAGCTACGTGAAAATAGCTTGCAGGGCTAAGACAGTATTTTTGAAAATGTTGTCTATGTTTTGAATCAGCCTTTACTATACAGTACTGTGTCTCCCATAGCCAAGATACAAGAATCCAGGCATAAATGGCTGGAAGTGGGAAAGGTTCCACTCCCCCTTACCCCAGCCATCCTGCTCCCACTGGTCTTGACCTGGTGACTTAGAAGTTGTAGTTTCAGTGGGGAAGCAAGCACAACAATGGCACCATGGAAGTGATAGCTACAACTTCCCCTTGTCCATTTAGACCACCCCATCCCACTGAAAAAACAACCTAAGAAGGACTTACAGTGTTTTCAAAGTTGATTGACATAGACTCTGGGGGATAAGTTAGATAATCACTCCACAATGGAGGAAAGGTAGGATGTATTCCAGTGCAGGAGATACCATAGTGTGCCTGATAATGTAATTATGCCCTGTCTTTAAGCTCTATAGGACACTAAAACAACCAAATCCAGACAAAATAACAAATAGTTCAGAACCTTTAAGAAAGAACTTATGGATCACATGTACGGATCAACTTATCAGGCAAAGAACTTGCAGAAGGGCTTGCTGCAGGCCAATGGAACACAGAATGGGTAGTAACAGAAGGTGGTTCTAAATACCAGCTGTAACCCCAATTAGTTCCTAAAACAAACATAGTAATAGTTCTTTCCTAATATACTTCCTATAAATTTAATGTTGATGTACTTAATGTTGGTTCTTATCTTTTTCTAACATTGCGTGTTCATGTCATGTAATGTTAGGGCTAAGGATCACCCAATGCAAACTTGCCTTCATTCTTGGGAGTGAATTATTTTGTTTGAATGTCTATACATCATACTATAACACATTACACATAATTATAAATTGTCTTTGCATATGGAGACAATAATTTAAAGAAATACTTCTAGTTGTCCAAAGGGGTAGGTTGGGGTAGTTAACTGATTCCATCAAACTGAATAACAATTGCACAACTAAAATAGATCAGTATAGTTCTGGGTGTGGCTGATGGTACTTATGGAGGATTTCCTGGATCTGAGTGACAGCACTCAGTGGGGACAAGGTCACCACCTAATGGTATAAATTGGAATGAGCAAAGAATTATTGCTTTTTCTTCTTCAGAGGAGCTCCAGCCTTCACTTTGCATACTATCTCCCAGCCTCCAGTGTAGACCCTTCAACAGTTGGGCTTGCTGATGTGGACACACAAAGGACACAACAGTGAGTTCATAGCCTTCCGCTACCCTTTGGAGATTCACCACAGAGAGACAATTTGCACTCTTCACGCTGGACTGTGGACAGACATTGCAAGTCAATCTTGGAAATTCTCATATTTTATATGTTTCACATTAAATGTTTCTCTATTTTAGGGTTTGTGTACAGGTGTCCCTCCAAAGCCTCATGCAGTCGTGGAGTGGCCTCTGGAGTTGGTGATTGATTATTGTGGTTCTGGGCGCTGCACCTACTCTGAGGCAGGTAATTTTCATTACAATGTAAGGAGGGGAGAGTGGCTAGCTAGCTGCCTGAGCTACTGCTGCTCCATTCTCTCCTCTTTGCTGCCCCCATGAATATATGTTCTCTGCTTTGTGCCACTCTGCCTTGGAGCCAGCCGAGTATGGACTGAGGCCTCCAGTAACTGTGAGCTAAATAAACCTTTCCTTCCCTAATTTTGAGGGTTAAGTATTTGTCCCAGCAATAAAAGAAAAGTCACCAGGACAGAATTTGGTACCAGAAGCAGGGTCATTGCTGTGATTATCTGACCATGTTGTTCAAAAGCTTTTGGGAATGGCTTATGGGAAGAGATAGAAAAGGTTTGAAGATGTCTCCTGAACGAGAAGCACTGGGATATCTTAGGCTATTCAGTATGTGAGATTCTGGTCAGAGCTCTGAAGATCCGAAGACTGATAGAAATCCTGCCTGTAGTGACCAGGCTGGCAAGGTTTCTGCTAGGAAGAAGGACTGCGTTGGTTGCTGGACTGCAGATGATTTGTGTTATGGCCTGGCAGCAAGTTTGTATGCATTTTTCAGGTGTCTAGAGATTTTACCTGAGGCTGAGATTAAGCACACCAGACTGATTAATCTGGCAAAAGAAATTTCAAAGCAGCTAAATATTAAGGCAGTGACATGATTATTATTGAGAGCTTTTAGTCTGACTTGTGTTAAGAATCAAGAGCAAAGAGCCCACCTGGATGATTTAAAATGTGAGTTTGGCCAGAAAGGAAGCTCCTATAAAGCCATGGAATGCTAAGATAGAGCTGAGAGAATCTCCATTTCCTGGAAGGAACAAGAGAATGGAAAGGATGGCTTGAGGGCATCACAAGAGGTGGAAAGTCTTCACCCTTTGCAGCCTCAGAATTGCAAGGGTGAGGGACTTTTCGTTGAGGGGAAAGCCACAGAGCCCCTGTTCCAAAACGGTGTCAGCAGGCATGTGAGGTTCCAAAATGGTGCTGGTATGGAGAATTGATTCCTCAGAATCATGGTCAGAGTGTTCAGTGATCCAGGCCCTCAACCCTTACAATCCAAAGAGAAGAAAGCCTGGCTAGTGCTCAGCAGGAGCAGACCTTGGCATAATCCATGTGGTGTTGGTTTTAGGTGCTTGAAGAATGTAGGAGTCTTGAGGTTAAGAAAGCTTCCACCTAGATTTCAGAGGAGAGCCTGGGAGACTGGGCAGTTTGCCCATGAGAGGTGGGGGGCGCTTCTGTGCTGTAAGAAGCTGTAAGAAGCCTATTTGGTGGAAACCTCAGAAATTTGGAAAAACCAGGAAGGTGGATCCTTTGAGGAAAACTGCAAGGAGGGAGTAAAACCAGCTTAAAAGAGAAGTTATAGGAGCTATACAGAAGTGCCATAAGGGGGCTGGTGAGATAGCTCAGCAGGCTAGGTTATTCCTTTGGCAAGCACAGGGACCAGGGTTTGATTTCCGTTCCCTCATGCTGTGCTGGTCCTGCCCCAAGGACACAGTGAGCCAGTTGACTGAGTCCTGGCATATTGGCACACTCCTGTAATCCAAGTTCTGGTGAGGCTGAAAGCAGGAGGATCATTACAAGTCCAAGCTGCACAGTAAGACCCTGTACAGAATACATAAACATGAAAAAAAATTGCCATAAGGGTGGAGCCACTTGGTGCTCACAATTTGCCACAGATTGCTTTGGATGTTCCACCTGGAACTATAGGACTTAATGTTTGCCCTGCTGATTTTGGACTTGTGTGGGTCCCAATGTTTTGTATTCTCCTGTTTGTTTTAGATTATGGAGTGGTAATGTTTATCTTGTGCCATTAAATGTTGAGTGTTTATCTTCATTTTTACAGGGGCTCATAGCAAAGAGAGACCTGGGGCTTAGACTTTTCAGCAATGCTGAAACTGTTGGGATTTTGACAACTCTTAGAGATGGACTAAAATTCCTTTTGCATAAAGGGATATGCAAGAAACTTTTGGTGTCCAGGGGTGGAATGCTATGGTTTGTGTATAGGTGTCCCACAACCAAAGCTTCATGCAATCATGACTTTGGAATTTTGTAATTGATTATTGTGGGTGTGGGTGCTGCACCTACTCTGGAGCAGGTAATTTTCATCACAATGTAAGGAGCAGGGAATGGCTAGCTAGCTGCCTGAGCTGTTGCCACTCCATTCTCTCTCTGCTCTATGCTGCCCCCATAAATGGATGCTCTCTGCCTTGTACCACTCTGCCTTGGAGACAGCCAAGTATGGACTGAAGCCTCCAGTAACTGTGAGCTAAATGAACCTTTCCTACCCTAATTTTGAGGATCAAAGATTTGTCCCAGCAATGAGAGAAAAGTAATCCAGGCACTCTGGGAAGCACTGACAGACACAGGTAGGCTTATAGTTTACTTCAGCCACCTAATATTGGTTTCTATGAAAATTCTCTTGATTATTCCATGCCTTACATGTGAATTCCCCAGTTAGCAACAAAAACCAGCCAGAAATCAGCAAGACATTCATCAAACACTTGCCAATGCAGTGTGTGAATGTTTAGTTGTGACAGATCTTTAAGGCTATATAACTTTTACAAGTTCATGGAG
The DNA here is from genome assembly GCA_002564305.1 of Octomys mimax. Lineage (NCBI taxonomy): Eukaryota > Metazoa > Chordata > Mammalia > Rodentia > Octodontidae > Octomys > Octomys mimax. The sequence continues at coordinate 13,104 of NDGM011223654.1, forward strand.
AATTTTAAAAAGTGATAATTGTCTAGAGAGAATCAGTGCATAGATTTTTTTCTATTTTCTTTTAAAAGAGAAACTTTAGTCAATTAAATTTATTGGAGTTTGGACAGAGAATGATTCAAAATTTTAGGCAATCCTAAAAATGTGGAGGTTCACCAAATTCCACCGAGCAATGGGAGGAACAAGCTTTTGGATGTCAGGCACAGGACAAAAGTACAGAAATCACCTGGTGGGCCAAGGGGAGGCCTCTGGCTTATGGATGATGTTAGAATGAGTTGTGGATTGTGATTCTCAAAGCAGGATGTGTATAATTGGGATAAACAGCTGCTTATTTCACTCTTCATTTAGCTTTGAGGTTGTTCGGATCATAGGTTGCAGTTTGCTATGCAGGGACTCAGGGCTCAGAGGCAGCCTGTGGCTAAATGTAAATTAAGGTGACATCAGGAGAAAACATGGTACAAAAGTGGAGGGGGACTATCAGAACCAGATGCCTTGCTCAAATTCTGGTTCCAGGAATAATTACTGTCTGATAATGCTTGGTTTGCTCTGGATCTTGGCATCTTTTCCCTAATCATTCTATTAATGGTGATGGTAAAACCTTCATCTCAGGGTCATTCTGAGATGAAGATTAAATGATTGACATTATGAACTATTGGCGCTGGTGTGATAGCTCTGTGGTCTAACCACCTGCCTGGCAACCTCAAAGACCCAAGTTCAATCCCTGCCAACACATGCAGAATTGACCCACAACTCTGAACATGCTGTGCTGGCCTGTAACCAGGCATGGTAGGGCACACCTGCAATCCCAGCACTGAGGAGGCTGAGAAGAGGATCACTATGAGTCTAAACTGCCTAGAGAGACGGGGTGTCAAAGAAAGAAAGACAGAGAGAGAGAGAGAGAGAGAGAGAGAGAGAGAGAGAAGAGACAGAGAGAGACAGAGAGACAGAGAGAGACAGACAGAGACAGAGACAGAGACAGAGAAGAGAGACAGAGAGCTTCGGCAATAATAATCCTGCAATAAATGTTAAATTTAAATTTGTTAGGCTGATTTATCATATTATGTAATATTCAGGATTTCTCTGTCATGTAAAAGTAAGTGTTTTCATAGGTAAAAAGTACATACCCACGTATTCTCCTCTAGGCCCATTTTGCTAAATAAACTTCAAAATGAGAGCATTATGCTGCTGGAAAGAAAGATAAAATTGTGTGTTCTGAGAAAAGTTGATGACACAGAAGTTATAAATTTTTTTATTATTTTATATTTCTATGAATGATTTAGTACAGAGTCTAAGGGGTCTCTCTACATAGATCAGACTCCTAGTGATCCTCCTGTTTTCAGCCTCCTAACTGTTGGGATTACAGGTGTGCACTACCATGCCCCAAATCAGTCACTGTCTCAGTGCACCTTGGAGGTAGGACCAGCACTGCTTGTGGTGCTGGGAATTGAACCCCAGTCCCTGTGCTTTGCCTAATCAGGTGCTTTAGTCCACTGAGCTATCTGGTCAGCCCTGAAATTATAATTTTAAATTAAAAAAATCAGACTCACAAAGATGACTATCATATGATTTCTCTTATGTGAGAAAACCAAAATACAAATATAGAGCAAAAGAAAACATAATACAAAACAGGAAAATGGATTTTTACAAGTGGAAAAGAGAACAAGCAATGGAGGTAGGGAGGAGAAAAGGGTAAAGAGATGAGAAATGAATTATGCCATGTTACGCTCAGGGACCAACTCACCACCATGTGTGCGTTGTGTACTAGGTTTGTACTACTAACATAATAAAAAATAAATTCGATACATTCAGAAGAAACACTATCAATATTTCTAAGATTAATACAACTACTTCTGATGAATATTGCAGGAATATATGTTTATAAGGATTCCAGAATTTGTTGAATGCCAATTTATATTTCCATGTTAAAAATCCATCCATCTAATATACAATTTCTTTTGGGTTTTGCCAATGATGCTGTGTAATGAATCTCCAATATTCCACCCTCTCCTCTACAGCTGCATCAAAAGCTTTGGAAAATAGAAATGTAAAAGGCCATGGTGGGGGATAACTATGCACTTTGGATATACTGTCCTCAAAACCTCAATGTGTTTGTAAATTCTTGCATGTCAGAGAATTTTCACAGGCTCTGTCTACTTCAGATTATAAACCCAATTTACTAACCATGACCTTGACTCAAACAAACACATCTACATGCATAATACACTCCCTAAAAATACAAACACATGTTTACACACACATACACACACACAGAGCATATTGGTGACAGAATATATTGTGTAATTTCTAATGAAGTAAGACACAAAAGTTTATTTTCCATTTTGAGTTTGGAAGACATATTTGCCTTTCTCAAAAAGTATAAAACTTATGCAATGTGTTAATTATTGAATCTGTCCTACCAATTTGATTTGAAACTGTCTCATTGCTATTTGTTTATCAATAAAATTATGGGAAAAATATAAAATAAAATAAAAGTATAAAACTATGGAATTCTTTTCTGACAGGTGCTCTTGAAGCTTCTAAGACACACACTTGTGCAGAAATTACTCTTCTGAAGTGTTTTCGTGACAGTCTCATCCTGAAGCAGGCAGGAAGACAGATGAAGTGATGAGAGACCATTTATTCATAGGAATTGTTTTTCCATTGACTGACATCTGAGCTCAAAGGATGGGCAATGTGAATTTGCCTCAGTTGGGGGAAGGCATCCGTCAACCTTAATTATTCTAAGTCAAACGTCCTTTACATCTTCTGATAAACTGGAGAGTGTTTTCTGTTTCAGGACATGAAGTTTCAAGCCTAGGGCTTTTCTACACATTAAAATGTTTGTGATTTCCCATGTAATCAGAAAAAAAAAA